>PVMI01037908.1:0-10221 GCA_008528875.1 Aulacorthum solani | reverse complement strand
GAATTACTGAAAAAATGCTCCAAGATTGATTGATATAAATTATAAACTCTGTAGATACTATTATAATAAAATAACTACTTTTATCCTTATGCCTACTCTAAATTAATTTTTTTTAGTTTGACTGTTTGTACTTTGATTCTTCGATTATATTGCACTATTATGTAAACCTTGAATTAATTCTTACGGAAAACGTATCTATTAACTACTTGAATGCATTATTGAAAAGCTTTTTTTATTGTACCAATTGTGTTTTAAATTATTAGAACTTAAGAATGACAAATACTTTATTTTTCAGAGGCAAAGACATCTTGGATTATGCCGTTTACAGCTGGCGGTTTCCTTCACATTTCTTTGGTTACTGTATTGCCTGAGCTTCTACTTGAAGAGAATCCAAGAGAATCAATCAAACAGTTTACATTAATAATAGCTGGAATTTCAGTTATGTTTGTTATGTCTCATCTGTTCGAATGATAAAACTTACATTTTTTCCCTATCCCACTCTCCCACCATGTACAAAAGACTATAATTTAATATTATTATTATTTGACATTTTTACTGTATAATCACATCATTAAGTACTACCTACTACTATTTGTTTAGTCAATTTAAGTTAATTATGTATTGTTTTTATATTATTCATAAAAAACTCGATTTCTGAACCAATTTCTTTATAATGTTACCATAAGACACAGACCAACACATTACTATTTATATTTAAAAAAAATCACATCTTTAGAGATTAATAATTGGTTTCATTATGGCTGTGCATTGTTGATTTTTTGTTGTTGTCAATACTGCATTATTTTGATACATTTTTTTTAAGTTTAACACAATTTATTTTCATTACCAAGCCATATTATATTGTAAGTTATTTATGTAAATATTTATTTGTTATCAAATATTATGTACAACTAACCTTAACTATTTATTTTACTACTTAAAAATGTATTCTGTCGATTTCTTGCTTTAAGAACAAATAAGATTTGTATTTATTTTTGTAAATATATATATATATTTATATGTATGTCACACAAACAAAAGTTTTATAAAAAATTTTACGAACTATCATCTTCATCAGAATCTGTTTCTTCTTCTGCGTCTTTTAACCATTCAATTAGTTTATTTGCTTTTTCTCTTACGGTTTTTGCAAACTGAGTGTCCTCTTCCTTTTCATGCCACTTGAGAATCGATTCTTCGCTCAGTACGTTCATGTTATATAAATGATGTATTACCTTGACTATAACTGTGTTAAGCAGCTCCTCACCTTTGGCAATGTCTTCAATTGCTGACAGACAGTCTTCACACGAATCCGTAGATTTGATATAATTCTTCAGTACTGGCAGAAAGTAGTCTAATTTAGACTGCAGTTGTGTATAATACCGTACTTGGTTTAGAGCCTCAAGCTCGGCTTTGCTGTTCAGCGTCAACATTGCTCTGATTACTTGAAAGTTTGCTTCTCTATAATTGATATTGTATGCGTACCGCGATGAATTAATTTCTAATATTAAGTTATCACAGTGTACGTGGTCTTCAAAACCTCTAATCAACGAATCCACAACTTCAGAGTAGAACATGCATGTGTCATCGGGAATGGAAGCTGCAACTGATGCAGTGTCATCATTGTCCGACGAAGAGCAACTATTGATTGAACAAGATCTCTTGCGAAAGGTTAGACCTCTCACATCTTGTTCGTCATCAGAATCAGAGTCATTTTCTGCTTCACACGCATATGCTTTAGCACTTAACTTTTTTGACTTGTTCGTTGAGTCAGAACTGATTATGCGTATCTGCTTCAAATCCGTGTTTGGTTCAATGACGACTCCATCGCCAAGAATACAGCTGTCTGAGATGATGCTGTTCTCTTTGATCGTACAGTTTTCTCCAATTACCGAAAACCGTATGACGGATCTGTCCTTGATGGTGACACCGTTGAAAAGGTAAGAGTTTTCTATCGTGACATTATTGCCGATAGTACAATTTTTGCCAATGACCGTGTTGGATATGCGAGTGCTGCTACCGAATTTTGAGTCAGATCCCACGACTGTGTCGTTACCTAAGTTACAGGTCAGGGCCAGCTTCAAGTTCTCGCCGATGTAGACGTTTCCGAACCTGAGGCTGTATTTGTCAACCACTTCCGGAACCTGGGGGTAAGTCCACCGGTGCAAAACGTCCCGGGTGACCCGCTGGTACGACGGCCAGTCGAACACCTCGCCAGCGTACCCGTCGCCATCCACTACATGGGCGTAGAGCGTGCTGTTCAATATCTCCTCGTTGATGAGCAACCCCTTGACGAAGTCGTCCTTGGTTTGGAAGTCAAAGTTGTCGGCGAACAGCGGCGGCACGGCCGTCGAACAGATAACCACGTTCGTGTCGACCAAGTCACGCCTGATGTCCACCGTGCTGTCGAGCACCAGCTCCAGTGGCAGGCTGATCTTACCTCGGGCCCTGTTGTGAAACAGCACCCTGCCCGTGTCGGCGGCCAACACGATGGTCTGGTCCCCGGCCGAGGAAGCGTTCGGGTCACCGGACTGTTGGTAGATAATGGTCATGACGGCGCCCTTGTCGTCGCTTTGCCGCAGGCTCTTGAAACGCTTGACGAGCGGCAACAGCGGCAGCCGGCCGACGACGTTGCCCCACAGCAGCACGAAGTCGTTTCGGATAAGCGCACATGCGTCCAAGTGTCGGAGCACGTCGCCAAACGACCGGCATGTGTCCGAAGTGGTGTAGACGACGTTCAGCCGCCGAGCGCCTGAAGCGAGCTGTACGGAGGCCTTAATGCGGTCTGCGCTTCCACTGGAACAGAACACGACAACGTCCACGATACCTGAAGACTCGAGCATGTCCAGCGTGTAGTGGAGCAGCGGCCGGTTGACGAGCGGCATCAGGCACGCGCCGTCCCCGTCGGCGGCCGGCCAGAAGTTCTTGTGGAAGAAGCTGGCCACCACCACGGCCTGCAGCACGTCCTGCTTCTGCACCTTGTTGGTGCTCATGGCGGGCGGCGACCGGGTTACACTTGCTGCTCCGGAATTCCAGATGAAGAGGTTGATGAAGTGGCTAAGGTGTCAACGAAGTATCCGGACTCAAAGTGCAACAGAGTTCGGCTTCGTATCTCTACGCACTTCTTTAATTTTTTGGACGTGATAGGTACGCTGATAACGCGCCATAAATACAACAAGTCAACAACTGATACTGTGGCGCGATATACCAGTGATAACCATAGATAATAACAATGTACCTATTTTTTATCTAACGTGATACGTCGGTTGGAAACTTACGCCGTGTCCAACGTGAATGCGGCAAACGCGACGACCGAATTCTATTCTAACAAACTGTTTTGTTTTTCGCCGCGTTCACGTAGGACACGGCGTTTGGTTAGGCAAAAAATAGATCAGTAAATTATAGTAATTATATTATATTTCTATATGAATATGAATATTTGAAAAAATATACATTAATATATTATAATTAATGTACTTTTAGATTCTGAGCGGAGCGAAAGAATGAATTGATATGACAAATATGCGTGTTTTTTCTTTCTGTTACCAACTTTCAAAATACTTTAATTTTCTATTTTAGCAACTTCTGAAAAGTGAATTTAGTTAGTAGTCTAGCGAATCAATAGTAAAAATTTGTTAATCTTAGCTTTCAAAAGCGTCTGGAAAAAAAAATAGAGAAAATTGGGAATTATTCCTTAAAAAAATGTTTAGACAAAGTCGATTTTATTTTTTTTAGTGTAACTCAAATATTAATAACTGTAGATACTTCACACAAGCGAGGTCAGTTACTGGATCAACCCGTGTGACATAAAAAAGGTATTATTCATGATTTTTTTTACGTTTTTTTTTGAAAAACATATGCAATATATATAACGATGAATCGTCACGATTTTTTTTTTTTGATTGATTCAAATCTGGTACATTTTTTTTTATTAATTATTTTAAGCTGACGATTTAAAAATCTAGAGATTGTACACTGCAGTCTTTAGTGTGTGCTCCTACTATATGATTTTTCATAAATTTAATTTTGCTTTTTAAAATGCATTTGCTTGAGGGAGCGTCCGTGTTCCTCTCCACATTTTTTTTTCATTAATTTAACTCTAGTTGATTTTTTTATACATATTTTAAATTTTGATAACCTGCAGGTGCCCTCTAAAATAATCATTCATTAATAAACTAATTATTGTGAATAGTTTTTTCGGTTCAAGAATCTAGAGATTGTAGACTGCAGTCTCTATAGTTTCTAGTCCGGCCAATTATTAATTATTAATTTTTGTTTTTTTAAAACAAGAATGCTTTTGTGCGTCCAAGTTCCATTTAATAAAAAAAGGAGATATGTGTATGTCATTCTGCTGTACAGTAGGTCACAAGTGGGTCACTGTAATGACTGGTGTTAAATTTGAATTCAATAATATAAAATCGTTAAACGATTCTGAGCAAAGGTACAGGGTCCATCAGCCTATAATATAATTTAGTAATTTAGTACATTTGATATTATTGTGATAAAAGTAATTTGTTTTATTATTAAGCATTAGTATTACAGTAGGTTAAATCCATTTTTGAGAAAAAAAAATTAAATATGAAAAGTCATTGTGTGTATAAAATATAATAATATACTTTAAAAGTTTCAAGTATCAAGGATTTTAGTTATTTTTAAATTACAACAGAATAACTAAAATCCTTGGTTTAAATATGTAATTATACGTCCAAATTTGAACTTAAAATAAGTAATAGCTATAAAAATAACTTGTGCTAATTTATTTTTAAAATTTTATTTTTACAGAATAAACTACTTACATGCAACTTAAAAGTTGAATATTTAAAAAAATAATTTGTATATTTTGAATTTAATAAACGTTGTCAAAATATGAAGTTTAAATGATTATAATTAAATTGTGCTTATGAATTTTTAATGTTTTTTCAACTTTCATTGTAACAATATATCAGGACCCTTGTATTAAATTGTCAAGCTTTTTGTCTTAATAAACAAAATTGACATTTATAGAAAAAAAACAACTAAAATAAATTAAAATTAAAAATGTCAGTAAACGGCTCAAAACAATGCAAAATATTTTGAAAATTTTATCATGTATAGGATAAAATAAAATAAACATTTAGTGTGAATTCAAGTACCTACTGTTATTTGTTTTTAATTACAATAAAATACTGTGAAAATTTGAACTTCAAACACTCAAACACAAAAATTGAATTTGAATCATGGATTATATTTTCAAGTTTTTTGACCAAGGGAAATTTTTTTTTGTTATGGTGTATAGAAAATACTAATATTTACTTTCGGAGTGAATGTTTTATGTATCTATGGTTATTTGTTTTAGAATTATATCAAAAATCAAAATCGACTTTGTCAAAAACCGATTTTGAGTAAACATTTCTGTTTTTCCATCGCTTTTGAAAACTTCTCTGAATTTTAAATTTGAATTGTCCGGTTAGGTTAGGTTATCAATAAATAGCTTAGAGGCCAATAAATAGCTCGAAATGATTTTTTTTAAATTATTGATTGAAGTATATCTACGGGTATAAATTTTTGAGTTACACCTTGAGTTACACCAAAAACACTAAATCTATTTTGTCGAAAACAGGATTTTCTTGAAAATCCCCATTTATAACATTGTGTGACCCTTTAGAGTTTAGATTATTTAGTGATAAATCCATATACCTTATACGGTTATACTTTTTTAAGTATTAGACATACGCACTAAGTATAAACCGAAAATGGAGTTCAAATGTGTTTTTTCGCGCATTTCTTTTCTGGTTAATCTTTATTCCAAGACTAATATGTGCGAATGGACATTTGTTCCAAAATGTGTTTAGTACAATAAATCATCAAATCCTGCAGAACAAATTAGCTATCATAACAAACGTTCACCGGATTATCGGAACCACTGACTCGGAACCACGAATAGCCCATACAATAATCCGTATAAGATATATCTTAAATCGTGCTCCGAACGAAACACCTGTGTAAAAGACATTATTCATAATTGGAAGATATTAATACATTTCATGAATAAAATGCCCATCGGAACAAATTTCTCTTAACAAATAATACGCATTAGAAGATATTTAAAAACAAAATATGCAAGTAGGAACCACGTGTATGCAAAAACATGCACTAATTTTTATACATCTGTGGTACGGACACGAAGGTAAAACGTGGAAATCTACACAGTTGGAATAAGTTGACTTGGGAAATAAGGTGCATAATATGGCCGTTTGTCCGTCGTATCAGTGGTAGCGCTCTCTTGTGACGTTGCAACACAATCATTTTATCAATATTTTCGTGGACAGTCGACGACAGTCAGCGCTGAGTCAGTGTCTGTTCGGTGAATTATTGTGCGCTTTATTTCGCCGTCGTCGTCGTCGTCGTCTCGTAACAGCTAATAGGTAGCTACAAAGTACAAAGCGATCGATCTGTTTCGCTGGATTGCAGTGCAATCACGATCATCTAGGTTGTGTTGAGAAAACTTGTGATAAAAAAAAAAAATAAATAAATACCAATAACTGTTTGCCTGCGCGCATCGGAGACAGTTAATATAACAAAAAAACGTCTTTGCTCTTACTGTGTGCGTTTTCAGTTTTTTCGTTTTTTTTCCGACCGTCCGATAGTCGACATGTCGAGCAACGAGGAAAAAGCCATGGCCCTGTTAACCGAAGCGGACAAGAAACTCAACTCGTCAAAAGGATTGTTTTCCTCGTTATTCGGGTGAGTGTTGAGGGGGTGGTTGTAAATCGCAACACTCGATTTCTGATCTGGTTGGAGGCGGGGTGGGGGTCTTAGGTGTCGAAGTTTTCGAGTCGTAACCGTTTTAGAAAGTTGCCGTGGCGTGGCCACGAGTATGCATTGGTTTTTTTTCTATTATCTGGTGAAAGGGAGGTGAGGAGCCATCAAAATTGTCACTTTTCGTTCGTATTTCTCAATTGTCGACAATAACAACTCTTCTAACCTGTTTTTATCTTTTCGATTGTTGGGTAATCCATTTCTGTTAGGTATTTGTAAGAAACCGTGCCTTATACAATTCTGATTATACCCACAAAGGAAAAGTCACACGCTGTGCTAATTCCCTTAGACACTGACATGCCGTAGAATTTATACCAACGATAATTTGTAATCAGAAAGTTCCTTGGAAAGTTCTTATGTTTTTGGTGTACTGCCATACTGGTAAACTCGTTTTTACTCCATTTGATTCACTACCTGCATGCATATATTAATGCAAGCAATGACTTGCTTTGAGGATAAATCATTTATATCTATAGGCAGTTGTATAAGTACTTTTTTAATTATGTGTTACATTTGAATCATTTGAATACTGAATACCATTATAATGATTTCATTTAACACTATCCATAATACGGATGTGTTGTCAATTTTAGAATATTGAATTATTTATAGTAATTAAATATTAATGAATTTCATTCTCTTTTTCTGTATGCTAATATTCGGATTAAACACACTTGATTTGTTCATTTAGAAAACTGAAAATTTTGTATACATTTTTTTTGTTAAAAAATACAACTACCTAGGTACCTAGGTACCTACCTACCAAAAAATAATTAGGATAGAAAATTTATCCCAATTATTTCTTTTAAAATAGATTCTTAATACCTTAACTGAAAAATATGGGTTATATATATAACATTCAAGTATTTTTTTACCCATCATTAAACATTTTAATATTAGAAGTAATTGAGTAGTTAGTGAGCAGTTAATGAGTTATAATTTGTATTGTCATCATGACTACCTACCATTGAAATATCCCTGAAAATACCATTGTTGATTTTATAAAAATATTATTTATTATTTAAATATTATGTTTTATAGACATTAATAAATACATTTAATCAACTTACAATATTTCATAATATACAAATATTACCTAAATATAATATAATGGTTGGTGAAATTTATTTGTTTTAGATTAGTGAATTA
Source organism: Aulacorthum solani (assembly GCA_008528875.1). NCBI lineage: Eukaryota > Metazoa > Arthropoda > Insecta > Hemiptera > Aphididae > Aulacorthum > Aulacorthum solani. The sequence continues at coordinate 2,277 of PVMI01037908.1, read as the reverse complement.
TGAATATATATATTTGTGTACACAAATTAAATATTTTATCAATTTTAATCTAGGTAGTACCTATATTATTATTTATAACTAGATTCCTAAGCACAAATTGTACTAAAAATTTCCGTTCATTAAAACTGTTTGTCATTTAAATTTCTGTAAGACAAAAATTGTTAATTTTATTAACTTTCATTTAAAGTATAATTTATAGATACCTAATTAGACTTTGTTATTGAAACACTTTAAACTACCTTACATCACAGGGTACCCTTTATAGGCATGGCAAGATGAAGGATAAGATCGAAGATAAGATGGTGTTAGAATGTAGGTACAGCTTAATATCTTTTATGCTATATAGGCTTATAAAATACTTAGTTTGAATACCAAAGACCAATTCAATAGAAACTTGAAAGTGTCAATCTGTAATTGTATAAAAAATGTATCCGCACTTGTAGCAATTATAGCTATAGGTACTTGACTAATTTTAATAACTTAAACAAAATTTACTTCAACTACCTTTGTAGTCTTTTCTTTGCTTAAAGTTATCAACATTGTGAATTATAAAACAGAAATCAGACAATCAAAATTAAAAATTGTCATTATACTAAAATAAAGTACCTAATTCAAATTATATTATAATAAAGTAATTGCTTACGAAAAAAAGTAGTATAATTACATTTTTAGTGCTTCAAAAACTTCTAATCAGTTACCATAGGTACTCTTTTACTACTTACACCAAAATACATATTGTATAAAGGGGTGCAATTTCAATGAAAAAACTGGGGGTGTTGAAGCCCCTTTATTTTGTTCATATCATCTTATGGTTGTGGATACCTGCATAATGACTGTTAAAATGTAGATTAATATGAAATAATTTGAGAGTGCTAATTTCAAAATTGGGGGTGCTAAGTACTTCCAAGCACCTCCCAAATTGCGCCTATGATTGTATAGAGAAAATGATACATTTTATTTAATATAATTTTTTTGATGACCTGTAGAAAAATGAAAACATTTTTTGGACAGTATGTACCTAACAATCTTTTTTATATTTTTAACGAACATTTTTTAATAACTAACTATTGCTAATTAACATTCAAATAAATTTTATATAAAATATGTATTTTTTATACCTACAATGATAGGTACCTAATTATAAATTGTAATCTAACTCTTATTTTTTAAAATTATTTGTTTAGGAATGTTTCTAAAGTAGAAGATGCAATTGATTGCTATCAACGAGCTGCAAATTTATTTAAGATGGCAAAAAAATGGTCACAAGCTGGCAGAGCATTTATTTTGGCTGCTGATCTCAACTCTAAATCGGGCCGTAAACATGATGCTGCTACAAATTATGTAGATTCTGCAAACTGCTTTAAGAAAACTGATCCAAATGGTATGATTGTATATTCAATCTTTGGTATTTTATTTTTGAAATATTCTGAGTTTTCTTGTGTGACCCGCGAACAAAAATTAAAGTGTTATAATTATGTATTTTTTAGTTTTTGCTCGTATTTGAGTATAATCTAAACATTCTAAACCATCTATTTAAATATTTTATAAGATTTGTATGGATTTTTTGTTGTAAATTTAAGTTTTTAAAAGAAACTTATCTAAGTAGGCAATAACATCTAAAATTTGATCTCCTTATGAAGTTAATACCTATATATTTAATTTTATGTGAGCTCTAAATTGTTAACTTTCTGTTTTTATATAATCAGGTATTTCTAGTAATAGTTGTCCCTGTCTTTTATATCTTTATTTTGCATACAATTATTATAATTATATGATATTAAATTGTTTGTTATTTATATATTTTTTATTATTATAGAAGCTGCAATATGTCTGGAAAAAGCTATCGACATCTATACAGATATGGGTCGTTTTACAATGGCTGCAAAACAACATCAAAATATAGCGGAAATGTATGAGACTGAAGCTGTTGATCTAGAACGTGCTATCACCAACTATGAAAAGGCCTCAGATTATTTTATGGCTGAAGAAAGCAAGAGTTCAGCTAACAAATGCAAACTTAAGGTGGCACAGTATGCTGCACAACTGGAAGACTATGACCGAGCCATTCAGATATACGAAGAGGTATAATTGTTGCTGATGTGGAACGTTGGTTTCTATTGGTTAATGTATATTGTAATATTTCATATCATTGTGCTGTTATAGGTTGCTGGAACATCATTGGACAGTTCTTTGTTGAAGTACAGTGCAAAAGAATATTACTTCCGAGCAGCTTTATGTCATTTGTGTGTGGACGTTCTTAATGCTCAACTGGCCATG
>PVMI01037898.1:753-13116 GCA_008528875.1 Aulacorthum solani | reverse complement strand
AAAAAAAATGTAATTTAATTAAATCACATAAATATACATTATACATAATTAATACCTACCTAATTAATAATTAACTCTAACATAAAAAAAGATATTGTTAAAGTGATATTATAATAATATATAAGCAGTAATGTATAATAGGTAGGATACAAAATTAATAAAAGGCATTATAATAATCTATCTATTTAAAATTGTATCGTATATAGAAAATGCTAATATAAATAACCATCGAAAATTTCATGAATGTACGGTCATTTGTTTTAGAGTTACAGCAAAAACCAAAATAGATTATGTGATGTATAAGCATTATATTAATATACGCTCATCAAAATCCATTTGGCTCAACGCTCACACAGATAAAAAATAATTTCTCTCGCCCAAACGGACTTAATTTTTTGATCAAAATTATTACGCTAATATCCGCAGTGCCACTTATACAATGATAGGCTGTGGCGACGACCTACCTGGGTATATGTAGAAGCGAGTGCAGACAGACAGACGGCGCAGGTTTATGTCGCCCATCGTTACCCTTAATCCGCGGATCATTATTATTATTATCATCATCGCCGTTACGGGGGTTCGTCCGTTGGGTCGGATTAAAATAAGATTATTTATAAAATCGTCGGCGACAATAATACTCGTGATGCTGGTGCTGCATAATATTGCTGGACGTGACGAAAGATAAAAATTTAAATCGTTGCACGTGCCTACATAATCTATACTCATAGAGGGTACCTACATATATGTACATTGCACAATACATGTGCATTGTGCAGTGTGTATATTATACTACCTATAATATGTATATATGCATTATGCACGTAGGGGTAGGATTAAGGAGAGAGAAAGTGAAGTGGCGCAAATGTATACGGACTAAAAAAGGGAATATTCGTCTGGAAATAACTAACCATGGGTAGGTACGTATACAGAGTGGTTCGCAATGCATGCTCTCTCTCTATTTTTCAATAATTAAATTATTCAGAATCTTATTTTTGGAATTTAAATACAATATGCATAACTAAAAACAGTATTTTAAAATTGTTGAGATTTTTTTTTAATCGTTAAAGAGTGTCCTGTGAATACAAAAACAGCTATTTTTTTTAAATGAGAATCCCCCCGTTCTACTGTAAATTATTTAGCAAATTATTTTTCTGGATATGAATCTCTCGTATATGAATCAAAATTCGAACGAGTAGTTTTTGTTACTTATTAATCTTTATATACTTAGGATAATGCATCCATGAATATGATAATATGTTTGGAAGATATAGGTCATGGTTATGGCCTTGATAATTTGAAAACTGTAGCAATTAATATTAATATATGTAAATCAACATTTATAATTCATAAAAATGGTAAAAGTATAATAATTACTATAGATCGATCGTCGGATACTACATAATATATTTTTTTATTTTATATTTTTGCAAATCCATTTTTATGTTAGTATTTGCAGACGCCTCCAGAACTGCGACTAGCTCTACATTCGCGATAATCGTAAATGGTACAATACACAAATTTAGATTACCTGCAGCCCTAAACAGTAGCATTACTTCAAAGGCCTTGCCAATCAGAAAAGTAATTGAATTAATTAACGAAATGCCAAACCAAACATCCCCTTTAACATTCTTACGGATTTTCTAAGCACATAATTGCGTACCTATCCAAAAACCAAAAAATACCATCGAAATAACCACTGATGTTATCAATCGGCTCAACTCAACTCCTAACTCCTAAGCATATAATATTACTCTAGCGTAGATACCCAGGAGAATGAAATAGCAGATACATCAGTGAAACAAGCAACGAGTGACCAACACCAAACCATCGAATCTATGCAAATTTTTTCCGAAGATGACATCAATAGAGAAGACCAAATTATCATTAACAGCTCATGGTAAAATAAATGGCACCTAATGAGGGACAAAAAATTAAGGGAAATCAAACATAACACGGACAGATGGATCAACACATTAAATCTGACAAGACAAGATATAATATTAACGCGACAGACACACCTGGCGTAGAACATAAATCATGCACCACTCGTGGAACTGAAATCACCATCAAACATCTATTACCATTTATTACTTATTAGAATGTCGTCAATTTAACGAAAAAAGATCAATACACGATATCTCAAATAGCCTTTCCCAACGCTACAACAACGTACCTCTAAACATTTACAACACACTAAATTTTAACAAAGATACCAATTTATATAAAACTATTTAGCAAAAATGTACATTTTATTTTTAAGTTTTTCATTGTATATTTTTTTTTATTATTTATTTATCTACCTTCTACACCTATCTACGTATATTATTATGCACTAAAAATCTTTATGTAACATACCAATCACGGCCAATGACTCTTTCAAGCGAGGCCTTGGATTTATAACTAAAAAAAAAAACATTTTTAAGGACTATTTAGTAGGTATACACATTTTAATAACTTACTGAGAAACTATAAATTGGTACTAGTTTGAATTTTGAGCTAGGCACTAGGTACATCAAAATTTTCAAAAAGATTACTCACTAAATAATTTACAGTAAAAAAAATGGGGTTCTCATTTAAAAATAGAAATTTTATCACCACGGGACACTCCGAACACATGGCGTAATAAATGTAACAAAGTATTACTACAAATCTCAAGAATTTTAAAATGTTGCGTACGTTCAAAAATCAGAATTTTAATTAATGCTTGATGAATCACACTGTATACCTAAATGTTAATATAAAATATCACATAGGACACACCTGTACGAATCACGTGTACTAGCGATTTTAATTAAATTTACGTGCGCGAGAACAATGCGATTATTCAGATTATTATTGTGTAATAATATTATGATAGAACGGTAAACGCATTAGTGGGCGTACATGGTAGATACACATAGATATTATTTATTGTACTTTATAAATATCAAAACACTAATTAATACATATTCATTAAATATTATATTATTATGCTTATATTGCCTGCAATCTGCCATGCACAGGGTTTAATTTTCATAGGCACATTTCAAAAAAATAAAATTTTAATGTATTAATATCATTTTTTTATTTTGTACCAGCAAAATATGATGATCTTACACTGATATCTGATATTGTTTCTATTCGGACAAACTGTTTTGAATAAAATAAAACTATATCTCCTAAAAAACGTTTATTGGTTAAACATTATACGAGCTAGTTAGCTTTCGCGAGATTCATACAATTTATTTAGTATTTACCTATATTCATTTTTATCAGAATTTGGTGCCACAAGTAAAGTGTGGATATAAAAATGTATAGTTTTAGAATCCTCTACTCAATGCCCATTGCACAATTGAAAAATGAATCCTCCCGTTACAAGTGTTTGGCTGGTATCACACAAGTAACAGGTTTATTACAAAATATTATGATAGTCAATAGGGATCTTAAAACTAAAATATTAAAAATTAGCATTTTTTAAAATAATATAATTCAATAGTTTGAACAATGTTCTTATTACTTTAATACTTGGGCAAGTACAATAAACAAGAACTAATGATTTCAAAAAATATATACTCATTTTTAAATAATAATATAAATATTACCTGTATCATAATTCATATTATTATTTTTAATTGTTCTGGATATTCTAGGGAGATTTCTAAATCAGTATCTCCAAAAGAATTGTAATATACATTAACATTATCACTGAACACCGTTATTTACTATGTATGTATTCTTTATGAATGAAGTTAATTAGTAAATTATTTCTTACTGAGAGGAAGCGAGGTTAAGCTATTACCATTAACTCCATAACTACTGTGCAGCATTTAATATGCCATGTGATGTGTGATTGTGTGGAATCCATGTCTAATTTCCATGATTACTATGAGAATGTAATACAATAAAAATATTTTAAAATTAATTTCCCGTACAAAATATGATTGATAGGAACAGACAATTTCATAAAAACATATCAATTAAGTTAAGTGCCAAAATAAAAAAAAAATATTTTGAAATTAAAATTCAATTAGATTGTTGTTAAATTGCTTACACCCACTTAACTTCAACCACTCATAAATAAACTATATTTTATAAAATTTCAAAATTGATTTCATAAACTTAATATCAAATAGAATGAATATTTAGTTACTAATCATAGATAATATTTAAAACACAAGTATGACTGATCAAGTAGAATATATTATATTTTAATTTTTAAAAAAAATTTCTTTTACAAAAATGTTTGCAGCTTAAACAGCTTTTACACAACTATACATTAATACACAACAAATTGCTACAAAAACAATAACAATCGAATAATATAATTTAGGATGTTGTTTAACAACTATTATTCTTGTACGTATTTTTTCTATGCTAAAGTATATACCGATTATGAAATTATAACTTAACAGCTATTGTTGTTTTCATTGAATATAAATAATGAGGTATTTATTAGTATGTGATTCCTCCTTGCTCAGATTTTTTTAAAATATGCTTCTTAGATATTTTTTATAGGAAATAGTTAATTGCCAGCTTGTGGGTTACGGAAATTCTTTCCTGCGTACTTGGCATTGCTACCCAGTTCTTCTTCAATACGAAGTATTTGGTTGTACTTGGCAAGACGTTCAGAACGGCATGGAGCTCCAGTCTTAATCTAAAATTATAATCATTATTATTATTCAATTATTTATGAGTAACATAAATATAAAAATTACCATACAACCACATTCTAACATATTATGTTTAAACTTTTATAAATAATTAATGTTTAAAAACTTACTTGTCCAGTACTCAATCCAACAACTAAATCAGCAATGAATGTATCTTCAGTTTCACCTGAACGATGAGATACCATGGTACCCCAACCGTTCTTCTTAGCTAACAAATGTGCATCAATGGATTCAGTAACAGTTCCAATTTGGTTGACTTTAAGCAACAAACAGTTGCAAGCTTTCTTTTCTACTGCTTCAGCAATACGTGTTGGATTGGTTACAGTTAAATCATCACCAACGATCTATAATATCCACAAATTAAAATATATTTATTAGTCATAATATATTTATCATAGGAAACCTGTTATGGAAATGAAAAACATTAACTTTACACTAATAGGTTTTTAATAGAGATTTTGAGCCTTCCAATATATTTATTAACAACATTTTCATTATTTAAATTCAAAATTTATTGAAATTTAATAGTTATTCTTCAATAAATCAAAATCCTAGTCACAGCTTATAATATTTGTGAAACATTCAAACTTAGGAAAATAAGCTAACCTGAGGACATCTCGCCTATTTGTGTTGTCACTGTCTTACAAGTGTGTAACATTGACTACTTTAAATTTACATTCAGCAGTCCCCATTTAGCTTTATTAGATTTAATATTAGAGTAAATTTACCTACCGGCTACTAAGCCTCAAAGTAACAAAGATTTCTGGGGGTTGTTGGAAGTGTCTTTTGGATAGTTTTATTTTGAAATTAGTTGTAAGATATTACAACTTAAAAATTAAAATACCTTCAATAAACAACAGAAAAATGTTGTCAATAAGATGAATAATAGGTTAATTTACTCTTATAAAACTAACAGAGCTAAATGAAAACTACTGAACGTAATCTATTATGTATTTATATAAGACAGTGACAACACATGCCGTTGAAATGTCCTCTTAAGCAATCCATAGAATGAGATCCTTCTTTTTAAATATAAATAATTAATTTAATGTTAAATATACCTGGATGTCAGTTGATGCAGTAAGTGTAGACCATGCTTCCCAATGATCTTGATCAAATGGATCTTCAATTGAAACCATTGGGAACTCCTTAATGAATTCTTTGTACAAGTCTGTTAAGGCTTCAGTTGAGATGATTTGGCTTTTGTCTTTGCTGTCAGACTTATTTTTGAAATCCAAATCGTATTTTCCATCACTGCAATTATTATTACAGTTATTCGAGTTATAAAATACATAAATATAACTAATAATGTAATAAAAAAAAAAAATCAAGTGAAATTTCTTACACATAGAATTCAGAAGCAGCGACATCCATTCCAATTTCAACTTTTCCTTTGTATCCAGCCTTTTCAATAGCGGTTTCAATTAAACGCAAACCTTCTTTGTTTTCAAGAATGTTGGGAGCAAAACCACCTTCATCACCAACAGCTGTAGCGTCCAATCCAAATTTAGCCTTGATAACATTTTTAAGGGTGTGGTATACTTCAGATCCAATTTTCATAGCCTCGGTAAAAGTACTAGCACCTATTTATAAACAATTGTTTAAAAAAAGCTAAATACAAAAACTGAGAGTTGAGTATTTTTCTAACTGCATTAGCTCTATGTGAGTATTATTAAAAATTTAAAAAAAAAACAAATAATTCATTGCATTTAAAAATAGAGCTCAATTTAATTAGCATTTTATGATGAGTTTAAACAAGTTATTCATAAAAATATGAAATAATTTTGTGCTCATATTCTAAATTTTCGGCGTTTATATTTTAAAAATAGTGAAAAAATATCTGTTTAAACTTCAAAATCATATCAAACATCTCTTTTTTGCGATTTATGTATTTCTTTGAGTATTAAATGATTATTAATGTTTGAAGACTTTGTAGTTTACTTCCCAACCATTACCAATATTATTTATTAGATTGTGTACACATGCACACGCCATTTCAGTAATAGAATAAAATATTAAAATCAATTTATGAACGTAAAATTGATAAAATACATGGCTAATAAAAAAAGCTATGTGGTTCAATTTTAAAAATAAAAATGTTTGAATTTATAAACAATTTTAGTTTATAACTTATTGTAACAACAGACTTTGATGCTCAGTAGTTATATTAGTACTACATATATTCATTCATTACCAGTAGGCAAAATCATGAATTCTTGCATAGCCAACTTATTTCCTGCATGAGAGCCTCCATTGATAACATTGAAAGCTGGAACGGGCAAAATAATTTCTTTGTTTCCTGCTAAGTCAGCAATGTGCCTATTTCATAATAATTAATTAATTATGATTCATTTTTAATACAATTGTATATTCATTCATTTACTTGTAAAGAGGTACGCCTTTCTTGAAAGCACCAGCCTTAGCAACAGCCAACGAAACTCCTAAAATAGCGTTAGCACCAAGCTTAGCTTTGTTTGGAGTTCCATCCAATTTTAACATGATATCATCAATAGCTCTTTGTTCAGTGACAATTAGTCCCTGTAACAAACATAGTTGATGATAAAATATGTTATTATACCTTAAATCTTAATGGTAGACTATTAACTTTTTGTATTTTAAATTATATGAGGAGATGTATTAGTTTTACAATGATATGTTTTTGCTGCCTTTTTAAAGGAAAAAAATTCTCCTATCAATAACTTCGCAGGTTTCTGTGAGAAAATTGGCTAGTTTGTAATTGATGATCAAAAGTAATCCTTTTAAAGTAATAATCAGGAAAAACAAGATTACGAATATAAAACCGGGAATATTTACACAAACCCAGTTTTCAACAAAATCAATTTTGATTTTTAATATAAAGCAAAAACAAACATCTATTGACTTAAAAACATTTTCTAGACATGATAAAAATAATTTTGAGCTATTTGTAAACATTTAAAATTTATAAGTTTTTATTTTTAACTAGACTTATAAATGATAACATTAATGTTTGTAATAGAGAGCAATATTTAGTACAAGAAGGTTCCTAAAATTATTTATACTGTTCGATTTCAAATATTTTTTTACGTTTTAACATTAATATATTTTAGCTCCATATTTTGATAATTTTAAATGCATAATTTAATGATTTTTAGTGCAATAAAACCCAAATCCAATTAATAATATGTATTATTATTATAAAATCACATAGACAAAAAGCAATATTCAATATTTGTAATAATAATACATAAATAAGAATTTACTTATCTACAAATAAAAAAATATATCAAATGTACTTTATGTATGTATTGATTTTATCTACACATGATAAATGTTATTTCTTGATTTTTTTAATAGCAGCATTTTAAATAAAATGATACTTTATAACAAGCAAATATTAAAACTATTAATTCAGCTATTATGAAGATTACATTATAATAAATAAGTTAAATAATTGAATAATTTTTAATTACCGCTTTAATAAGAGCAGGAGCAATAATGTTGTTTATGTTGTTAACAGCAGTATTTACTCCTTTTCCAAGATAATTGCTCTTGTCATTATCACGAAGTTCTAATGCTTCGTAGATACCAGTACTAGCACCAGATGGTACTGCTGCACGGAATTGTGGTCCATTGTCAATAGTTAAGTCAACCTTAAATTAAATAAATTTTAAATATTAAATAAATCATAAAATATATTAAATTTTGAGCGATAAAACTAAAAAAAAATACTTACTTCAACAGTGGGGTTACCCCTGGAGTCGAAAATTGAACGAGCTTGAATCTTTGTAATAGGCATGTTTTCGTTACAAGGAAACTGGTTGATGGTTGAAGTCTGCAAGTGTCTAAGTACAACAATAAAATGAATGGTTAATAACAGATAAACAATTATAAGATAGTTTTGGCTAATAATCAAGTGTATATTTATATGGCAATGTCAAAATGAGGTTACGGTCAAATTGCCTTATACTGATATAAATATAATATTAATCAGTATACAAAATATTATAAAAGTGAATAACATAATTCTAGTATTAATTAAATGGATTTAAAATTTAAATTCATAAAGGCATAAAGTAATAATAATTTAAATAGGTACTTATATTTTATTAAATATAAGAATTAATGCAGCTCTAAAGATTAAATTAAAATTTATTAGGTACATAAAATATAAAAAATTTTAATAGATAACAAAAGAAAACAAAAAAAGGATTATAATTTAGGAAAAGGAAACATACAAACCTAGAAAGTATTAATTTTAAATCAGGATGCTGTTTGAGGTTCAATAGATATTTACAAAAAGGTACCATCGTAAATAAATTTTGAATTCTGAGGACAAAATAATGTAATTATCAAAATGCATTCATATTTTAAATGGATAAAAACACAAACACAATTTAAAGTCTTATAATTATATAAACAGGAAATAATTTATAGGCAAGAGTTGTACGTAATAGGTACATAAAATTTTGGAAATATATTGCATATTTTAGAATAATATAGGACTCAATACTTAAATTATAAGTGCTTTTAAAACTCATTTCAAATGCTCTCTTTTGGTTTAAATAAAATGTGCTCAAATTAATATTAAGTTATAAAAAGCAAAATATTTTCTGGGGAGATTACAGGCGATAACATAGTAGAAGTCTAAAGGTAACATTAACCTGTAAGGCTTAAAGTTCAAACAAATAGATATCAATGTAATCTGAACATTTGATAATTTGGTTTTCATATAGACATCGAATAATCCGACTTTAGTACAACTGATATGTAAGTGTAATCTATAGTGTGCACTGGGTAATATCATAATTCATTAGTCATTAAAAGTAAACAATAATGTAGTATTATAAGGTTATGTAATGTAAAAAAATATTCATGAGAGTAATGCTCAGTATTGTTTACATCTAACACCATAAAAAATGACTTTTGCAACTATAAAATTGAAATTATTTAAATATAATTTTTTTTTTTTAATTAATTAAGAAAATGTTCTATTAATAAGACAGTAATAAGTATTTTATGTTGTACCTATCTTATCTTGAAATAAAGCATCTAATATTCTGATAAACCATCTAAAAACATAATTCACTTTCTGACGAATATATAGATAGGATTATGTTATAATTTACCTAGGTAGGTTTGTTAATGACAACTTATTATATACCTATAACCTCATTAACATACTAATATACATTTAAAGTAAATTGGTTGATTTATACAAAATAATTATAAATTATAGTTAAAACTTAAGTTACAGTGATTTTATTTTATCAAAATATAAGTTTGTGTAGGAACCTAAAATTATTATTTGATCATTTTAGAAATGGTAGATTACTGCTGGCCCTCATATTATAGTGTAGCTATACTGATTTTGTCAAAAAGAGGGGCACTTTCTAAAATGCTTTAATAATTACCAATATCTATTTAATAAAACTATAAACACGCATACTACTTAATTACTACACCAATTAATTTTGTCCTATTTTGTCTTAATAGGTAGTTATAATATAATTATAGTAATTTATGGTTAAATAACAGTTAAGGTAACTACACCCTAATGGTATAAATTTTATAACTAAGAACATAGACTACCTATATGCAGTAAAAATGTATTTACATCAAAATTAAAATATTGAACTTTTTTAATGTGGGACAAAGTGGGATGGAGATTTCAAAACCAGGATAATCTTCCTAATGTGGAACGTCTAGTCAGACTATCCTTAAAAGTATCCTACCTTCACTATTATATTAGGAAAAAATATTCAAACATTCAATTAAAATGTAGACACAAACTTTAGTTAAAAAATTATATTATCTGAATACCCATTCAGATAATACCTTGCATTTAAGTATGTTTAATTAACATGTTTTTTTGTTATTTCTAATTAGTAATCACCATGTAAAAATGCCAACAACAAAAATTCTTTACACAACTATTTAAATATAAAGTTATTTGGCGGTTAATGAAGATCAGAAATATAAGCTTCACAAATGATTCAAGGTTAAGCCTATTAACCTTGAATCACCTTATTTTTCTATCCACAAATACACCACTTAATGAAATCAACAGATAAAAATATAAAATTAGACCAATTTAATATAACAATACAAGCTTTACAATTTCCGTAAAATGTATAAATACAATATAATGAATATACTGGACTTAAACTATAAATGGAACCAAAAATGGCTGCACAAAATAAATAGAACTATATTATAATTATATACCTATATGAGAAACAATAAATTAGCGACATAAGCTCTAATACATTATACAATACATAATATAATGTAATAATATAGGCTGTGTATAAATAAGAGTATGTCATAGAAATAAACATATCTATTAGTCTCATACAACTACTTATCATTACAAACAATAGACACTTCAACATAGTCGAAAACATTATTTTAATGACAAATTGATTTAATCAACACTAATAGACACACACAATAAGAGGACATACCAAAGTAATCTCTATTATTGTGATTAATAGCTTGACAAAGATTGACATATTATGAGAAAAAAGTGTTGTTTGTAAAATAAGGGATATTCTAACCATCGTTCCATGCGTAAATTTAGTATACTAAGAATGGAACAATTATTTGACCATTATGGCTCAGGATTTATAGGGATGGTGACAAATCTTAGGTTTTTTAACATAGAATTTTGTAGGTAATTTACAAAAATTCATAAGTAGCCTATGTAAGTAGTAAATTATTTGTAGATGCTACAACAGCATAGACTCAAGCTTGACTAGGTATGGTAGGCGTTTTATTAAAAATAGGTAGGCAGGCACATTCTTGGGCTGCCTGGCTCATGATCGAGCCCCACAACGGCATTATGAATTGACCTCATCAACAGACACGGTTTGCAACAAATTACCTTTCCAGATCACGGAAACAAGCGTCGCGGGGGGGAGACACAAGCCTAAATCGCGGACAAGCAACAGCCAGGGGTTAAAGATATTAATTACTATCAATATTATCAAGCAAAATTGTAAATATTTAAAAATTAACGTAAAAATCTATTCATAACGTATCGTCATTATACCATAATGACAAAATATGTCGGAAAACCTTCACAAAATAAAAAGTTTGTATGGGTGGATGGATACTGCTATTTTCTTTTTTTTTAAGTAACGGTCATAAAATATTCACCAAACATTATCGATACTAAAATAATATAGGTAGCTAATAATAATAATAATAATATTATAATATTATATTATACTATAATAATATTATGAAATTGCTCGGATACTTACATGCAACGAACAGGGGTGCGCCGATGGAGTGTCGTCGGACGGAAATGGGCCGGCGGATGAGGAACGTCGACGGCTATCGATCGGCGGATTGTAGCAACTACGGTCGTCGGCCACCGGGAAATGGGAATGGGAAATTGCGAAAGGAGAAAAGGACGTCGTGAACTCGTGATTACGCCGACCGGTCGACAGGATCAGCTGCTACACCGTCACCGCCACCCCGTGACGTACGCAAGCCGGAGTCGACCTTTGGGAGCGTGAAGGTCAAACGCGTGAACGCCAGCCCATAAAGTCTTCGGTTAACGACAGTGTGGCCCGCGGCACTACGACCGGTCAAATTCCCTGGTAACCATGATTGAGGAGGATGATATAAGCAAAAAACCAAAACGAGAACGTAACCAACGCTCCAGAGATGGCGTTGCTTGCCGTACCGTCGCGCCTATTATCTCCGCGACGCTCGGTGCCGCGGT
>PVMI01037870.1:274-19421 GCA_008528875.1 Aulacorthum solani | reverse complement strand
AACTCTAATTTCCACCTATTCATCATATAGACGGGTATAATATCCCTGGAATACATGATTAATAATTATATTATAATTTATAAATAATTCTTATTTTAAAGGTACTTAGTAGAACTATCCAGTCACAAGAAAGCGGGATGAAATATGTCTCACCACGGTCGAGTTAATCATAATTCACCGAATGAACCGTGTAATCAAAATCAGCAAAGGCAATCCTTCTCACCATCATTTTTAATACAAACTATTTATTAAAGTTATAAATTATTGTAACACTATCATTGTGAACGATAACGGTATATAGGTTATATATCAGCGGTAGAAAATAAATTTTCTGTTCGGAAATTTAAGTTTTAATTTGACAAACAAATAATGAATGTTTCCTAAAATCGATGAGCTCAAGATCTATGCAGCATTTTGGTCGAAGTATAAAATATGCAAATTGTTCACTTTTGCTAATTAAGAGAAAAAATGATTGTATAAGATATAATTGCCTATTACCGTAAAGTGTGTTTTTGGAGAAAAATGACATCGGTACCGGGTGCCTTAATGTTCTTTGTGTAATGTGTAATATTACTATAATACAATCCTTTACAAAAACAGACACATTAAAAAAAATCTTCACGTAATTTATGTAAGTGTATAATAATTTTACAGTTTTATTATAAAACACTGCTTTTTTAAAACTTTTTTTTTAATTCCAATCACAATAAATGCCATTTTCAAAAAGCATAATACCCACAATAAAATATTATACTTTTAGCAGCAAAAAAATGCAAGTCACCAAGAAAAATTTTTTTCTTTCTTTGCGGTGGTTCAAAGTTTTAAGTTATTTCTAAATAAATTGAACACATAATAATATATTGAATGATATAGAACCCATTTTTTTTAATCAATTATTGCTCCAACCGAATACAAATACGCAATTTCGATACTTTTATTAGAAAATGTAACAATTCAGCATAAGGTATAATATCTATTATTTGAGTAATACTCCAATCAATACCATAAACACATATCAATTATTTTAGGTGAATCTCAACTATCAAACTAATATTTAATTGTATTATATTTTAATTTCAATAAACTGTGTTTAAATAATGACAAATTATGGACTTTTGCTTAAATTAAATAATATTTAGTATTTCAGTTAGTATCTTATTTAATTAATTGCAAAGAAATATTAAACATTATTCGTTTATTACATTTTTGAGATTTAAAATTATGTGTGTAAACTGTAAAGTTATGTGGCAGAATAAAATAATATACAATTAGTGGTTAAATAAGTACGTTTATATTGTTAAAGATATGTTTGTTTTAGTTGCGGAATGTTGTTTATTGTGTGGTTATTTTCTTATATTTTGAATGATAAATTGTTACTACTTTGTAAATAAAAAAAAGATTTAATTCTAAACAATTTGGAGGGCTATAAGTGATGTGGGATAGGACTGTTGACTGTCTCCTATATAGTGTAAGATTCAATGTTATGGTAGTATACCTTATTTGGGGCATTTATATAATATTATTCTACTTCTTATTTGTGGAGTAATTCATTATATACATTTATATATACGCGAATGAGCTATTGTAGATATACGCTATACATATTATATAATACCTACGTATTAACGAATATAATGCTTATAATATTCATATTTTGCTTTAAATAATTATTCCTAATTTGAGAGATATCTACATCGAGTTCGATAAATTATATTACAACGTTGCTGTACTCTGTGTTTTATAAATGGTAAATAATTGGTCAGATCTATGTGGACCAGTAAATTGATAATTAGTGGGATTCGTGAAATTTATTCAATAGTCAATAATTTTATTGTAGTTCATAGTAATCAAAAACCCCACGTTGTCACACTTAGACCTCGTATAACCAATAGTTGAGAGCACCGTAACTTATATTGGTATGCACTTAACAACTTATATATTTATGCCAGAACCTGTCTATTTCTAGCATAATTTAATATTAGAATGTGGGAGGATATAATAACTTGTTTCTCGAAGAAATATAGTAACTATTGAGATTGAGATTAAGACGACTATTGACCTAACGAATAATCACAAGGTATGGATACCAAATACAAAATAACCATCATAAACAGTATTATTCAGTAGGTAGAGTCAAACCTTCCTAGTCTCAAACTTCCATAAGTAGATGCACACTTTGGTCTGAAGATTGTATGTATTATAGATATAATTGTTAGGTATGAAAGATATCTATTTTTAAACTATGTATAAGGTATACCACAATGTTAAATAATAACACACAGAATAGTTTATACTATATAGTCACGAGGAAGGTAAATGGGTGGTGGTTGATAGATGATAGAACGGTTTATTCTTTTGACTTCTGTGGATCGTAGTGTGACTTTTTCATATTTATTAAGGTTTTTATTTTTAATGTGTAGCTTTTATGGAAAGAAATGGTTGAATTTCGAATACGAGATCTTTATTGTTATGCAACTGTAGCTATTGGTTTGGCAGGCTGGTATGATGGCCAGATTTTTTTTTAAGATGAGAAACCATCCCATTTTTTTTTTTGTGGCCAATGGGGCGTGGGGTGAAAATCTGTTTGGATTGCTCAAGGATGTATACACACAATAAATATATATTGAAGTATACCGTTTCATGCATATAATATTATATAGAAAAGGTTGTTGTTGTGAACATCCAAGTAACGTGGTTTTTTTTTCTAGTGACTAAGATATTCTGGTATTCTGTTTCTTTATTTTTTTATTAATATTATTAGTGGTTGAACAATTTATTACATTGCACTTATATAAAAATATAACAAATAATTTATTTCTATGTATAAACTTATATTTACAATTTCGGTAAATAGTAAAATGTTACATTGATCAATACCTTCGAAGTTCTAATTATATTGATTATTTTATGATAATTATACTACAGTGCGATTGATTGCAGTTGGTTCGGTGTTCAAATCTATATGACTTGAAACAACATTTGGCCAAATTTGTTTTATTTCTGTAGTGAACATACAAAATTTCTTCATACAATATGCTGTGAAAGTGTGAAATACCGAACAAACCTAATGAACCGAACACAAACTGCTCGAGAATACTGAATAGATGTTTCCTATTGAATGATGTATATAGTCCAATAGAATCGTGTAAAATAGTGATCTTTGTTTCGATTTAACACTTCATAAATTCGCTGAATTCAACATCCAAAGAGAATTGAAAATTTATATTCAGCCATTAAATATTTTTTGTAAACACGTTTTTGTAAACGTTTTTTTGGAATCATATGTTAAGTAATATGTGTGACGACGTGGTATAGTTTCATAATATAGAAACACAAATACTACCTTTGAATCATTCAAAATAAATAATCTGTGAAATATAAGACTAAGTAAAAACAAATAAGTTAGTATAACCATCAGTTTAAAATTCTAAGGTTGGATTAGGTTAGGTTATAATAATATATTTTGTATGTGTGTGTGTCTGTCATGACGTTTTATTTTCAATGATATTTACCCATTTATTAATAATTAAAAATAAAAAAATGTTGCTATTTCAACACATAGTAATTAATACTAGACATTAACAACTTATCTTAAATTTTATAAAATATAATGGTTTAATATATTTAATTCAGTATTTACGGTAGAGAATAAACTTGAAAAATATGTATATTATCATAGTTTATTTGAACAAACTACAAGACCTGAATTTTGTTTATATTAGAACCAAAAATAAACAAATAATTTTCCCAGTAAATTATGTCTATGAAAAAAATTTTGAAACGTTTGTTCTTAGACACCGAATATCAGCTTTTTGCTCATTGTTGAAGTTAGTTTTAGGTGTATTATAGACTTAGTAAGACGAAAATACCATTAATTTTGATTTTGCGCAAAAAGCTCATATAAGTTTTGTAACGCATAGTGTTACCTTTCCATAATTAAGATAAGCGGAATTCGGTGTTAAAATCAGTTAAGTTTGAATTATAACAATAAGAAACCAGTTTGTGTTTGTTTAGGTGTTTGGTAAAATACCGGAGGTACTTCAGTACTGTTATATCAAACAACATTGATACAAATACACAATTTGATATTTTAGTATCTATTTCAAAAATATGAGTAAATTATTTGACACTTATCATTGCATTTTAACTCGATAAAAGGCACTTATACATTTTAAAAATGTATTAAATAAGACAAGCATTCATTATTATTAATAATATACTCTTTGGTATATTATATATTTAAATTATAATATAAGTGTGTATGAGGTTACTAAGAACATTAACCTATGATACCTACTATGTATTATACGAAAAATACATTAATGAATATGCTTCGTGAACTAACATTTTTCTATATATTTCATAAAAATATTTGGTTATATTATCATGTTTTTGTTTATTTATTTTCAAATCTGATTTAAAATTAAGCAATAATCATTCGTACCTATCAAATTTTATTTTGCGAGATAAAATATTATGATTATAAATGGGTTTTTCTTGGAAGTAATTAAAATCTTATAATGCATTCAATTATTAAGCTGTGTAATAATTAACTATTATCAGTTCTTATTTCACACTTATTATTTTTTATTAAAGTTGACTATATATACAATTTTTATTCAATGAATATAGGCATCAGACTGCAATCTCAGAAATTATCTTAATGTTGACACTAACAAAATTAATTTTCTTTTAAATTAAATTCAATGATTAATCATTGTATTTGATTTACAACAATAAATTCTGAACTGATACGGTGTGTAAAAGGTTATATTATGTATGTCTAAAGATATTTTATAGTTTATTAATAGTACTATTAGTACTTACCTACGTAATTTATTTTTTAATTAGTAATTAAGTACATGGAACTAATTTGCTTATTTATGACATCAACAATGATGTTATCAAAACTAATAAATAATAATTAACTAAATTATTTTCGTTATCTAAGATAATATTAAATTATTTGATAAAGACCACTTTATTTTATAAATTTAATGAGTGCATTTGATTTTGTTAAAGATGCGATTTTTATAAAATTTCTGGAATCTGGATGTTTATTTTCGTATCATAATTTGGTATAGGTACTATCGGAATTGAAAAAGTATTTTTTGGAGTTTATATATCACTTCTATGGGCATTGAGATGGATCTTCCTTGGTCATGAGGTATCAGTGTGTTATCTGAGTGTGGTCTATTGGAACGTGGTTAATATTGTAACTTGATATTTTCTTGATATTTTAACTAGCTTAGGCCACGGTAGGATAAACTGTTTAATCCCTGCATAAACTGAATATTTTGTAAAATAAACCATTGATTTTACTAATCAATAATGTGATTGGATACATTTTAGTTCTGTAAATTGTAGACCGGTGTAGAGCATAATTTTAAACCAGTAGCTTTGTTAACTTTTTGATGACCTTTGTAATTTCCTATTTTGTCTTCATATCCAGGAAAAAATGCAAGAGATATTCTATTTTTGCAAATAATTCACTTTAATTACAGACACTATCAATTTGTTCGGCATTTAATATTCCAATAGTTTGATATCACAGATAGCCTTTATTTATTATGCGCCAGTATACATATTCATAATCAGAGTATGAGTGAAATATTACTTAAAAATACTTATACCTTTGATATTTTAGTTGTTAATAGTTAGTTTTAAATTAATTAGGTCATTATTAAATCACCAAGGAGGTATCATTTTATGGGACTAGATAAATTGGGTCCGCGATAATTTGTGTACATTTTGAAAGCGGTAAAGTGAGTCGAGGGGAAAAAAGGTTGTAGGTAAGTTGGATCTCGGCTACCTACCTACCTACGCAGGGCGTACAGACAATGGTTGTGAATCATATCATTCCTGATTATACCGACGCCCACATCCTAATAATTTTTATTGAATATTCAAGTTTTTCCTTTAGTTTTTTGGCTTTTCCTTATTTATTATTTTGAAAAGTTATAATGTTATGACGCCACAAAAAAAAAAAAAGATAGAACATCATTATTGTAAAAAAATACATTCTTTACTCCCTGCATATATGAGTACATTTAAATTCACTGGTCTGCGCATTGTCAGAGTGATCAGAGAAGTTAACAAGCCTATCATAGACACTCGTACTACATTTGTAGTATGTAAGAACAATTATAAAGTCAATTCTAACTCACTGCCACTGGCCTAATTTTCAGCACTGCCTAATATTTCAGATATAGTTAACCATGATAAACTTAATTGTTTACCAACAAAGGGAACCACCCACCAATCAAAAAATAAATCAAATAGCATTTCAGTCCACATTAAGTCTATGGAATGACGTCCAAAGTTAAAGATTGAAGCATATTTTAGTTCTTAAATGTGACATCGGATTATTCATATACACACCAAAAAAAACTACAAACATTACCCTGCTCAAATTCTTAAATAACAACTGATAAAGGTTATCATAGTTAATACAAAAACGTCAAAAATTATCAACTTGCACAAACACACTGTCGATTAGTCAATGTACTCGGTATCAAAATGTATTGAATTTATATAAATCTATAGATACGTATATTTTATTAAATTTAAGAAAGAAAATCAAAGTCTCATGACTTGATACTACGCTTTCTCTCAGTCAAAACTGACAAGTTTTTAAGTTTTTTGAAATTATTCTTTATTATTCTATGACATTACTACTTGTGGAATACATTTATTTATATAAAATAATTAATCAATACAATGAAGGATCGGCTTTCAGAACGATGAACATTTGATTCCAGAGTAGTTTAAATTAATTCAAACAACACATTTTCAAAATCAGTAGGTATTACTACCACTACAAGAATGTTATAATTGATGAATAAAAATAAATATTTATTTCTTTTATAATATAATATAACTTCAACATAATGAATATCCATATAGGAACGTATGCGATGCAATTCAGATTTCAGAAGTTTTAAGGCATATAATGAGTCTTAAGACAATTACAAATAAAGTATAACGAATAAAACAAGTATGCATATTACAAAAGTTACAGCAGCTGTCAGCTTCAAAGAAGAGATACGTGTCTGAGAAATTTAATTGTATTAAAGTGCTATTTGACTTTGTACGTTTGTCGTAGGTTATGGGATTTCTGTTTATTTCTCAATGTTGTAAGCGGAATTTAACCAAAACTATTACAGAGTTTTTGACGTATTTCGTTTGGTTTTCTGCCTTAATACACATCGTTTTATGTTAAAGACGAGGAGAGGAACAATATGAATATTGAATAACCAATGAATATTATTAAATTCATTGAAAATAGAACCAGCTACAGTTGAATATTTGTGTAGCCTAATAATTTAAAGAAACCCAAACGAAAAATAATATTGAGTTGTGTAGAATATTAGAGGTAAGTTATTCTTATTAATGTATTCCTATTAATTTAAGCCATTCGACTTTATACATGGCATTACTCATTAGGTACATCACATCATGCATAACATGGTATTGTTAGGTATTTGTATTTCTACCTATAATAGTAAGTTGTATACCAGCATAATCTTAGATCTTAATCACATTTACCTGTTTATCATATTATTAATATGTCATAACTCATAATACAGTTTTTAGGTATTGGGATGAACACGTATAATATACAATCCGACGGTGAGACAAAAATGTGAACACAATAAGACATAAACCACAGTTTTGTCGACTATATAATATACGAGTAAATTAATTATGACAATTACATCAATACAAAATATAATACATTTGAATGTTGTATTGGGTAATTATATTTCATCAAACCAATACAAATCATTTTTACAATAAATTACTAAAGTTATATGAATTATTAAATTTTAAAAAAAAGTTCTAATCGGAATGAAATTATGGAAAGTAATGCAGTGATGTTTTTCTATTTATTATAATATGTATTTGGGTCATTTTTTGTTTCAATATTTATTTTATTTTTGATTTACTTGAGCTATACAATTCTATCGTAACTACATAAACGAATTATATTGCACATAATACAAATGTACAGAGATTTAAAAATACATTTCATTTTTAAAATTATTATTAACATTGAATTATCTATTTTGAAATAAAAAAACAACTTTCAGTAGTATAATAACATATAGAAATAGTATAGCTAAATCAACTAATAGCCTCATTGTTGATGGTAAAAATGTTTAAGTATATAAAAATAAAAACAATATTAATGTCTTAATAGTATAATAAATATAATAAGCAATATCTATTAATGATATAACCCTACTTGAAATTTAAATACATACTCAATTTTATAATTGGTAGGTACCTACATAATATGTTAACATGTGTTCATTAAAAATACTAAAGATACTTCGGAAAATTTAAAATGTTATTGGCGTTCAATAACATCAAATATATGATACAAAAGTATACACATACATGGATACATGTGATGCATCTGGATTCTGAAAATCTGGAAATATTATTGCATTGTAGAGTTGTCAAATCCTCTGGGTACATCTTATCACGTATATAATCATATATTATATTATATGGTATATACATAACAATACAACAAACAGTAGTATATGATGTGCAATTTATTATATTGTAAAGGTATTAATTGACCTTGATAATCTAATAGCCACCGTATCATAATATTCTATCACACCCGGACCCAGCTATTTGACAATAAGTATGTACCTGCATACCACGTGCTCCAAATGGAGATAAAATATTTATCGTAATACACAACTATTAATTTATAAATACTTTCTCTGTTATCTATTCTTAATTCTCTGTTTTACCCTTAATAATTTCAAACAGTCACCCTTTAACCCTTTTATTGCATTCCCTTTTATTAATTAACATAATATACACAAACGATTTTTGTTTTGTTACTTACAGTTATTTTTTTTTCAACTCATTAAGATTTAACCAAGCTGATTCTTAACTATTTTTTTTTAAGTCATCCGATGCACAGAATAGTAGGTTTTTTATCATAAAGAAAATTCCATTTATTCAATTACAAAAGTTTAGAAACAATATTAGGTTTATATATTTTTGAACATTGTTAACCTCTTATTAAATAAAATGTATTTCATCATTATTAAATCTTGACGTAAAATCTAAATTCTTTATAAATATATAAATATAAAGAAATCTCTAATATGGTATCCAAACCTTTAATTTGTTTCAATATATACGAGTATATACTGATAATAAGCAAAATCAAATTAATCATCGCAAGCATTGCAATACAAAGTAAAAACATATACCTAGTACCTAATTATAAATTTTTAATGTATCAGTAACAATCGTTATACATGATTAATGTAATAATCACAATATAATAATATTGTAATACATGATTTTGTGTTGATATATATATCAAAATTATATAATTAGTACTGTAAAAAAATTAATTATTAACAGTTCTTCAAACTTTTAACGGACTAACATTATATTTTAGCATTTTAAATTTCAAGAAAGAAAGGCTAATAAATCGTTAAACAAACACAATCTTATCTTCTAAGTGTTTGTTAAACGTTAATTACATTTCTTAAGATCCGCATATTAATTACATAAATCATTTTGGGACGTCACAGATGGTACTAAACTTCTCGAAGTATATTAGGATATATTTGCTAAAATAATGCATTACAATTGTCATTTTTTTTTTTAAATTTAAATGGTTTATGTTATGTATAAGCGATTGTTTTTTACTGTAGGATTTTATTTTTATCCATTTGAATATAATATGAAAACCGTATTTACATAACTCTATATAAATAAAATGTTTGAAAATAAACATTTAAGTACACATAATACCAATTTAAACAATATAAAACAATACAAATCGAATAATAATTTTGGTCAGGTATATTTTAACAAAATATTAATTTTCAATAATCAAGGAATTGGATTATATTTTTACTTGGAAATTGTTTGAATGCAAAAAGCTTATAATTTTTGTCGCGAATTTATTTAACACGGTCGTCGTATTTTTAAACAATACATTACTTGAATAATATTGAACAATTTCAAATTAAATTATACAACAATTATATAACTTAAACTGTATACTATTTTTTTAATTTAAAATAATGTAACTTATAATATTACTTAGTAATAGTTATACTTGTGGACTGTAACTATATAGTTGTACTTGTGATTATTTACCTACGCTTAAAATATTCTTGTAAGTTCAATTTAAACCATATATATATATATATATATTTAAATATACATATAAAAAAGTCAGTATAATTGTCTAAATGAAATAATTGAAACCTAATATATAATTATTATTTCAATTGAACATTATTTAGGGCTATTTAAATGAAAGTCACGTACAAAACCCAATGGTTTTCTTTCGTAGATTTTATGTGATTTTTTTTTTACAATCCTAAAAGTCGTATTTTATCAATGTGCTAAATCCAATCCATATAATAAATGGTCATCAATATTAACCTTGTTTTATTGTATGCTAGACCCATGACAGATAGTTATCGATTCAATTAGTAAATTTTATGGAAAGAAAAATCTGGGAACTCACTCTGGCTTAGAGTAGATTACATTTATGTGATTACTTCACATTGAGTAAATCCTATAATGGATAAGTTGAATTTAAATTCAATAATAAACTATAATTTACAAAAAACGATTATGAGTTTAAGAGACGAGTGGACCAACACAATATATTTTGAAGGATAATTTATATATCATATTATGATAAATATTTGGAGTTTTATTAATTCAGTAAATTTGAACAAGTTTTTGACAATACCTCAACATACAAAAAAAATATGAACGTAGGTACCTACTTCAGAATGATATGTAGTATTTTAAAAATTGCTCTCACTGTACAGAAATAATTGTTTAAAAAGTTCATGTATATATTTGAATTTTTTTAAAATGGCAAAAATTATTATTTTTTGTGTAAATATTCAATTTCGTTAAAAATTGAACTACAAACGCTTATAAAAAAAGATTGTGTCAATATATTTTTTTACTTTTTTTAAGAAACTCGTATAAAATGTTCAAGCTTTTAGCTTAGAAACAAACATTTTGTAATCATATATTTAAAACCTCTAGGTACTCAAAAAGAATCGAAATATTTTTAAAAATATATCATATTGTATACAATATGTTGAATGGTATATAACATTATATTTTGTGAAAACTGCAAGTCGAAAATAAAAATCAATTATGTTGGAAACTGGTGTTGCGTAAATATTTCCGCCATCTCGTAGTCTCTTTTTAGTTTCCGAGAATTTTCTTCCTTTAACCATCCACAGAATTAGATTCGATTTGCTACCAGAAACTACCCTCAATATTGAAAATTGTAGCTTTTTTCTGCTCCAGCATGTGCCCTTGAACACAAAATATCACTCCACTCAGAATCCAAAATGAAACTTATTTATTTTACGCTTAAATATGTCTATACATAACTAGTATTGTGTTTATTGAACTGGCAACCAAAACAAAATGTTGTTAGAAATAATACGTTAATCAGTTAGTAGTTACATACAAGAACAATTCATTCTCTAAACAATAAAAAAAAACAAGTAAAATCTTATATTATAAAAATAAATCGGTTTTTAAATAGTGTTTTTGCTTTTTATATAATATAATATTGTTCGCTTGTATTTGCCGCCGATGAATAAATTGCGATTTTGATTTAACGTACGAGACCAAATTCTATGGCAAAAAAAACAAATATAATTTCTTTTGATGTTTAGATTGTATGGAAAACATGCATACTATACCCAAGTTATAGAATTCATATATTGTTTGATACTCTTGATAATCGCAAAAATAAAATAAAACAACCATATTACACAGAGAGAGCCTTGTACATTTTTTTCAACATAATTATTTACAAACAGTTTTTACGTCACCCCTCAATACTGGCTTTGTTCACCAATATATTTTGCACGGGTATCATTTTACTGTGATAACCTACTAAAATAATGATAATGGTTTACGGTATACTCTACATACTATACATACAGGATGATTCATCATATACGCTCTTCCCCTAGCTCATATTTTTTCATAAAGTATTTATTCGACTTCTGATTTAGACTTAGATTTCTGACTAGTGTAAAATAAGGTCTTTAAATACCTATCCTTAAAAATTAAAATAACAGACTTTGAATTTATAGTTTTAAAAATATATATGAGTATTTTTGGTGGTTAACGCCCTGTATACAGGTTTTGAAGCATTTTTATAATATATACAATAAGATATTATACTACTGTACCTCGTAAATAGATTTATTTAACTAAAAATAATATTATTATTAAACGTACCAAATGTCACCCGCTTTTATTGTATATATTGAGATTAATTGTGGACAAATTAGGTCAAAAGATTTAAACACACCTATCTATTTTCACCAGGTTAATACAATAATATTTAAGAACGGAAATTAGTTATGCTCCTCGGTGTTTCTTTTCTTACTAAAAATAAAATATGATCCGGTCAATGTATTTGAATTTAACTCTTACTGACAACATCATTATATAACGGTGCGACGGTGGTGAATAGTTTGATTCATTGCTAGTTGCCACGGCTGTATTCATTTATTAGAGGGAAAATATCGCAGAGTGAAAAATTCCTAAATAACAGTGATCTTTAAAGTCTCGTATATTTCAAGAGATAAGGCACTTAATATTTTTGTAGGTCTTAGTGATTTATTTATAAACGGGGAAAAGCGGAGGGAATCCGACGAACGTCCGTAATCCGTTTGATTGATAGCGAATAATGAGCGTCGACGTCGTCGTCGCCGTGCGCAGCAGGGAAATTACGTTTCGTTTTTCACTGCAGTTGTTATTTTGTTTCGTATTTATTTATTTATTTATTTTTTTTGGTCATTCGTTTATTCGTGTCTTATTCTTGTTGGAATTAATTTTGGATTTAGCCCATGTCACCAACATCCTAATAATGTGAACATTTGCATATTTTTTTGATTTCAGGTTTCTTGGATGCGAAAGCGAGACTTGCACATATTGACGTCCAGCATCCACACGTATACTGGAGACGGACGTTTCAGCGTTGTGCATCCTGAAAACAGCGAACAATGGGATTTGAAGGTGGAGTTTGTGCAAAAAAGAGATGCTGGCATATACGAGTGTCAGGTGAACACCGAGCCTAAGATCAACTTAGCTGTGCAACTGAACGTCGAAGGTAGTACGTATAACAAATCAAATTTTAATTTATGTAGGTATGATGTTAATTTAGCACGTATAGTTAATCGTTAAATAGTTTTGTTTGTATATTCGTTCGCAGAATAGTTAAATTATGTCATAATAACCATGCTGGTACACATTAAGTCGTTGAATAATAAATTATTATTATTATTGTGTTAAACGCAATCAATACAATATTTAACTATTCCGCTTCTCAATCAGCAAAGTTTAAATGATCAACTACTTTGTAACTCAGTTGTTATATATTATAGTATAACCTAGATTCATCTTATATGTTTCAATATCGTAACACAATATAACTATTTCTTTTTAATTTTTTTCCTTTTCATAATCCTATCTATTCAACCCATTAGCTTATGTAAATCCATTAATCATTATTACTTTTATCATCAAGTGACATATCAATAATTCGAAAGCGATCTTCTCCATATTTTTTTTTTAAGAAATTAAATCTTGTTATGTTAGTATAATAGTAATACACTAATACATTATTATTACACATTTGAATACAATCATCAGAGTAAAATTATTTATGTTCGGTAGAACTCCAAGAATAACAAACAGTTTCGTAGTTTCTTTGTTTTAATTTTCAACAAAAATAAAATTATATTAAAATCATTGGACTTTAATATGATCACATTTTGGATAACAATAAAATAATTAAATTTGATTTCTTCATTTAATTCAAATTATAATAGTAAATAACACAATAAGTAATTATGTATTTATTTCTTATTCCAATTTAATACTTGAAGCATATTTGTACACCAACATACCATAATAATAATAAAAACTAATATTTTATTTTTTTTGAATAAACATATTTTTATTGAAATAACAATTGTATTTATTAGCTTCCAGCATCTTAAAACGGTGACTCTGCAATCGTATACACATGTGTAAAATGTATATAAGTTTTAAAATATTGATTACAATTTACAAATGGGTAACTAAATTTTATGAATAGTTGTGATTCTTTAAAATATGAAAATCTAATGCAAAGATTTATTATCATCAGAACTATGAGTTTAATTCACTTAATAACCATGAAATATGCATGTACTGATCCACTCAAAAATAATGAAGTATTAACTAAGAATTCTAAAATATGCGAAATGTATTTACTAAAATTACATCACAATTATGTAGTATATAGTGAAAGGTAGGTACAAATAAACAATATTTGTGATATATCAAAAATAAACATACAAATTTAATATATTAGTATGGCAAAAAACCAAAATAATAGGCTTGAAAAAAGAAAAATGATAAAAAGTCAAATTTTTTTTTACTAAAATACCATATTTAAATATTAATCAGTACCTATTATAATTGTCTAAATTCCATAATATTTTCCTAAATATGCAATAAGAACTTTGAATTGAATAATATGAATTTTATGCACTATGTCTGAATTATGTAAAGTGCAATTTTATATTTAGAATGTTAATGTGTGTTGAATCAAATTTGTATCTCACATATTTTGAATAATTGATAATTCAATTTATCAATCAATATGCATAACTATTAAATTCACAGCAATAATTACTAGAGTAAGATTATAATTAAAATAATTATTGAAACTTATCTTCTATCTTTGAAAATATCGAACGAACTGTAAGAAAAAATTAGTTAAAACACTCTGGTTAGAATGCAAAAAAAAAACAAATTTTCTAAAACAACAATCTCAATTTACAAATAATTTTTATTATGACAATGTTATAATAAACAAAATGTATTTTTATTAAAACATAGCAAGACAAAGCAATCTTCAATTCCTAGTATTCTGGTACGCAAACCAAGATGAGTCGCAACCCAAAGATAAAATATTTACACGATCATTTATCAACGGCAAAAAAAAATGTATATACTTCAGATTGTGTGTGCATTGTACGTTTAAGTGTGAAAAAATAAAAAAATTGAACTCAATGATACTATATTGACAAAAAACGAAAAGGCATGGGTGCATATTACAATATAATATGCAGTTATACAGTCTTTTTTGATTCAGTCCAAAATAAAATGATCATTTTGTATTGTTGAAAACGATTGTATTATATCCACCCATATACAATAACTGTTAACACTTTATTCGTCAATGTTCCTCTTATATAAAAAAAAAAACTGTATATACGAGTAATACTAAAGTTCTAAACTAAAAAAAAAGTAAGTACCTAGGTAAATATGGAGTGTTTCTTCATGATAATGAAACTATCAGTGCATGTTTAGATCAAGCCATTCATTATTTTACTCGGTTGTTCTAAATGAAAACAAATTATATTTTTAAATTAAAAACCATTCATATTTTAAACAAAACAAACTTTTTATTACTTCCGTTTTATGGCCTGTAAAAATTATACTCTAAGATTTTTGGTGTTTCATGAAACAAATACAAATTAACAATTCTCAAGCATTAGGACTATTTAAACTTTTGTTAAAAAAATAGTTAGAATAAACTCAATGAAGAAATATTTCTTATGAAGTATAAAAGTAGTTACAAACAAATGCTATGTATTATCACAGACTTAAAGCACACAATTCGATTTAATGAATAAGTATATTTTGTTATTTATTTATATTAATATAGAATGATCAACCTAATTTTTTTTTTTTTTACTTACAATATAAAATATAACATTTACAATCTGTGTATATAAAAAAATACAATAAGCAAATCTGATAACAAAATATGACGGACAATAAGACAGCGTGTAGGGAAGCTATCCAGTGATAGGACCTATAACCTAATATTTTAAATATTTATTTTGATAAACTATAAAACATGATCACTATACAATTATTGTTTACAGGTAGTATTAATTTTACAATAATATTATAGCACTATGTAATTTATTTGCAAGGTGATTTTATTTTCTAATAATGTGTAATTTTTTTATAACTTTTGTGTTTTCAAAAAATATAGCCGGTATATTCTGTAACATTTAACAATTATATATATTTAATATTATTCAATATGGATTGAATTTTATAAATATATTGTATAAAAATATATGTAATTATTAAATTCATCATTCAAACAGATAAAATTGTGGATAGTATTTTATTTAAATAATTATTAGGCTAAATTAGTAAATTAATTAAAAAATGAAATATTTTAAACATATATTCTTAATAATTTAAATAAATAGTTTTTATTATTATTTTACATAACAATTTTTTTTTAATCAAATATAATATACATTATTGATATTATTCTAGAACAATAAATATTAATATCAACAATTAAAATTTAACTAAAGTAGTCAGTACTGAAAGATTTGAAAACTATAAAAGTCATGCTTCGTTGTGAGAAGTGATTGTTTACTTAAAATTACTATTATTTGCATATATATTTGAGAATACCGAAGATTTGTAATAACATTTGCTGAGTATTTTCGATTGACGTTTAGTTATTTTAAGAGTGAGTAAAAAAAAATAAACTTTTAACATTTAATTATTTCTTATTTTAATATAAACCAATCTTTATACGTGTGGGTACATAAGAAAAAAATAAAATTTGTAGTACAATGATAATGTTCAATCATACAAAATGACTGTTAAATGTTATTTTCCTTGAAACCAGTAACATATTTAAGTAGAAATATAATTATTACTAAGAAAAAAATTTGTTTTGAACCAATTATTCACTGCGAAGTAGACTGTTAAAAATGTTATTATATTCCTCA
Organism: Aulacorthum solani; assembly: GCA_008528875.1. Taxonomy (NCBI): domain Eukaryota; kingdom Metazoa; phylum Arthropoda; class Insecta; order Hemiptera; family Aphididae; genus Aulacorthum; species Aulacorthum solani. The sequence continues at coordinate 2,553 of PVMI01037870.1, read as the reverse complement.
CAATTATTGCTTCAAGGAATAATTTTGCACGTGAAACATTACCAAGAAAACGTGTTATTATAATTCAATAACTGCAAGTTGGTTTACCGTTATTTGGTAATTTTGGAGTTTTAATAAATTGAATCTTCTCTTTCGTGTGCAATACGAATATTTGTTAAGGAAATAATTTGTGCATTGAAATTCACATATCATATAGGATGGTATATTTCAACTTTTCAAAAATGGTGGATACTTTTGTAGAATTATATCTTCATTGTATTGTTCAAATTTGTTTTATATTTTGTGTACATTTTAACTATAGTAATTTATGACGCGCATTGTGTGTAAATTGGGTTTCCTATACATGCGTCAAATTTAGGTATAACATATAATGCTCAATCACGATTTCCATCATGGTATACTCTGTAATTAAAAAAAAACTTTTATTCAGTGTTATTGAAACTTATGAAATTATTTTTTTGAAGATGGTCTGAGTGCAGTAAAGGGCTTAGGGCAGGCAACAATAAAATTTTAAAAAATAAGTAAAATCGTTCTGTAGATAATTATAATATGTTCTTTCACACAGTTTTGTAATTGAGGTAACTACGAGTCGTAATTACTTATATATTGAATAACTTGAACAACACATTTATTTTAAACATTGCATAGTCACTATAAAATTATTTTATTGATTATGGGTATGACGGTATGATATTATATTATTGTATTTAATATATTGTACTTATTAGAGGTAATATGTAGAGGATTTTATTAAGTCAATTATTATTTAGATATTATACACTCATTGAACGTTTTTGTGTATTATTTTCCGTCGTATGAAAGACAAAATTTCATTGCAATATAGATTATAGATGGTTGAAAGAAGCAAGTTTATACGTCTTGATCCCCTATTAGCATTTTTAACTATTTTTATCGCATAAAGTACGTAAGTACTTCCACGAACGAACGATAATAATGGAGGTTGATACCATGGGGATCAATTCACAAGATCAACATAACGTATTCATTTCCGACAGTATAAATTATCGCTAAGACTGAACAAAAGAAAATAAATAAATAAAAAATAGTAGGAATGTTGACACAAGATAACGGTAGAACAGCCAATATCTTGAAAGCGAGGTTAGGGTACCATCTAAGGTAAAAGAAATACTGGTCTGGCGCAAACATAGTAAATACTCTACACGATGTTGTGTGAAAATACCTAAGTCTAGTCGATAAATTAAATGTATAGGTACAAGAAACCATATTGTTTTTTCTCGTGATAACTCCATTATAACGAGAGTATTACCATAAGCTCGTCTTTGTGCGAATTCAAACAATAACACAACAATATAATATTATCAACGGGTTTGGCTTATGATTTTCGTTTGTTTGTTTGTTTGTTTTTGCGTTTCCGCCCTCCACAGCGGCCCAAGCGAACATCCACGGACCTCCAGAGGTGTTCGTGAAGAAGGGCAGCACCATCAGCCTCACTTGTTCGGTGAACGTGCACTCGACGCCGCCCAGCTCGGTGGTGTGGCTGCATGGCACCAAAGTAGTGGACTTTGACTCACCACGCGGCCGAGGTGGAATCAGCCTGGAAACGGAGAAAACCGAGTCGGGCACCACCAGCAGGTTGCTGGTCACCAAGGCTGGGCTATCCGACACCGGAAACTACACGTGCCAGCCGAGCAACGCCAACACGGCCACGGTGTTTGTCCACGTGCTCAATGGTAAGCCCAATCTACTGATAAATGATATAATAATAGAGGTACAGCTGGACAGCTGCGTCCAAATTGGGTTACAGAGCGTATAGTGGTTCTTAAGGGTTAAGTTAAGTGCTCCAAGTCTTCTAAGTTACATCAGATACCTAGGTAGAACATTAGTTAGCACCTCATTTTTGTAATTTCTACATTTACTTAGGTTAGTTCATTTAACTAGTCAGTTTTCCATTGTCTGTTGCAATTTGCATAATAATAAAAAAATAAACATAAATATGGTTCAAAATTATTGTATTGAATTACAAACTGAATAATTGTAAAATGATCATTTTTAAAATTATACAAAAACATTCACCTAAGTGATGTTACTTACGTCATAGAGTAATAGCATTTTATCAGTTTACCGATCTAGTGTATTAGGTACCCAAACTAAGTTGGAGCCCTACTTGTCAGCTGACAACCAGTAAAAACATGTTACTCAATTAGCATTTAATTCTCATCTCGGGTCCAAACTAGTACAACTGCACAAGCATGTAGTATTGTAACTTATATATATATAGGTACCTGTATTGCTTATTT
>PVMI01037864.1:0-12680 GCA_008528875.1 Aulacorthum solani | reverse complement strand
CGCGTCCCCGGGCGGGGCCCGGGGCTCCCCGGGGGCGTTTACCACCCCCCACATTTAAAAATTTAAACATTCCAACCAAAAAAAAAAAAAAAAAAACGGGCGTCCCGGACGCTCGGGCGTCGTACTTATATGCTAGCGTTATATATAAAACGCGTACATACACTCACACATACACACCAAGCACAGTATATACATACGCATATATGTACATACATATATATATATATATATATATATGTGTGTGTGTACGGTATATGTACTTGCAGCGTGCGTGTGGACCGTGGAGGGCACAGCTGTCAGGCGGCGGAACATCAAAGGCGCGCGGCGACCCCTGCGGGCGCGTTCGTATTTTGTTTACATAGGCGGCACGCATTCAAAGGCGGCGAACCAATTGTGATTTTGCACGTCCGAAAGGAGCCGGCGGCCGCCGCCAACGGTGTACACATACGCGCGCGAGCGCGTATATTTATTGTTCTTTATATTACACACACACACACTCGCACACACATATATGACGATCATATTAACCATTATATTTCTCTCTCTTTCATACTGGGCCGTCAGTTTTTTTTCCAGCTCTTTTTCCCATCGCACCCTGCAGCACACAATAAAAGGAGATTTTCTTCCCGTACGCATAATAATAATAATAATAATAATAATAATAATATATAATATGCCCACGTCCCACATTATATTCTTTTGTATTTATATATAGGCATATATTATACAATATATATTTATAATAAAATGTTGTATCGAACCGTTTATACGCCTAGCGCATAATATTATAAGACGTCGCGCAGTGCCGTCACATTACAATATTATCGACGGTATAATACCGTCAGAATACTGTAATATAATACACGTGATCGCTTTTATCGGTGCCTATATATTGTATGTATATAGTATATTGTGTCCCGTGTCTCACATAATATGATATGTCTCATAACCGCTTGTTGTGGTATAGCCAGATACGCCCTCGCGCCTTTGTCGCGCCACTAACCTATACACCATAATATATTATTATGTACCTAAATGCGTCGGACTTCGATGTATAATATGTCCCATACAACCCTTCGCCCTCGACACCGTGGGGACCCGAGTAAGGAGACCGAGATCGAACCACCGCTGGTCCATTATTGATGTACGTCACGGTCGTACTTGTGATTGCCTACTTAAGAGTGTTCGTGGTCACCGCGGTTTCCACGCCGATGGTCGGGGACCTGGTATATGGTACCTACCTAATATACCTTCGCATCGTACGATACACAGCGGTTATCAGGTGTGCGAAGTGCATACAATGTATGCGAGTCACATGACGTACACAAACATAAAGAGAGGTATTCGAGCGTATATACCAAAGTATACCGTATATACCATAGTGTAAGTATATACAATCGTTGTGCGAGAGCATAAATACAATGTCGTTTGTGGATGTGTGTGTGCTGAAGGATCGACGGAGAGTGTGAAATCGACATTCTCTCTGCTATAGCAATGGCAATGTTATTACCTATTATTAGGTATACAGAGCGATTCACCGAGAGTGCTCAACCCCCGCATTTATCCTTAAATGATTCATTTATTCAAGTTATGATTATTACAGGAAGTTTTAAAATTTACTTAGGGTCATATTTTAAATTACTTTCAAGTACTGTAAAACTGTCCAAGTATAACAAATACTAAATATCCAATATTACATATTACGTAACATCAGATTTATATATTTTTTAAAATTATTATCGTTAAAGTGCACACCATATTAGGCAATACACTTTGAAACTACTTGTTTAAAGTTTGATTTAGATGTATAAAAAAAAATCATTTGCTGAACAAGTTGCAGTAAAAACGGATAGTTTTCTTTTGAAAAAAATATTTTTGTATAATCACTAGACCCTCTCTAAATGGAATAATAAACCTATCATTTATGTGCTTCGTAAAATATTACTATTATAACTTCGAAATTCAGAGTTCAAATATACTCTTAATTAACGGTAAAATAGAAGGTGATCATGCTTTGTAAATCACCCTGTATATATCGCGATATTTCTATAGTAAAATTTACATTATACTATTACACGTTTATAGTTTATTACATTTGCGTGTGTGTTTAATAATAATAGCAGAAGTCCTAAAATAAAATATAAATATCCACGTATTATGCGTAGAAGACGCACGAGGAGATATTCGTACAAGTGCGAGAACGGCAGTGATAATAATATAGAATCATAATGTACCTATAATATATATTGCTACACCTCAACCTCTTCTTCACTTTGTACACCGAAACGTATCTCACAGTCGTAGTCTCGAAGACTGGCGTCGCCTGCTATGACTTACTTCTCATCCGATGTTAGCCGTATATAATGATCCTGCAAGTACAAATTATTTATCCATATATATATATATATATATATACATTATACCAAGCGTGTTTATGTATTTTATACATAGATACGTCATGTATCGTGTACAGAATTTATAGCTATAGGGTTACAGGGTTTGGAGGCGGGAAATGGGCAGGTATAGTTGAAGGTGCAGAGGCAACCGGCGCTATATTATATTCTGATTTCACTTTATATTATACGAATTTTCGGGTCTCGCGCATGTATGTCAAGCATAAATCCGATGTGGCACGTAAGCTGTCGGCTTGAAGGGCGATTTAAACAGAGTCCCCGATCCCCGTCGACCCCACATCGCCGGTCCCACACGCCGTAAACTTCATATAGTAATACACGCGTAGGTATCTGAGATCCTCTGCGGTGCGAGCGCGGGCGATTCGATCACACGCCGCGGGGAGGCGCCGATGTCCTCGGAGATCACGGACCGTGACAAAACGCGATGGCGAAAACCACCCGCGCTTACGGCTCCGCGTCGAATCGTCCAAACGCGCCGACCCAGCGCGTTCTCTGGGCGAAACAATAAAAATCCGTTGTACGCATGATACATATTATTATACCGTTCGGATAGTATAGAGATGACTACTATATTATTATTTATTATTGTCGTCTGAATGTTTGATCTGTGCCTACACAATATATATACATGTATAACATACCGATGACCGTGTATTGTGTATAGTACCACGGGTACTATTATTTCGTAATAAATGTTTTGTGTCTAATATTGTCGGCGTGCACGTATACAGCCACCAGAGACCGAAGTGCCACCCGAGATCGAAATTTATGACAGATCCCATACAAGTGCAATACAATTTATGATGGTCAGACATTTGATTTCTTCAAATGGAATTTTTTTTTAAATCAATAAAATGTTCGCTTTACGTCGTACCTAGAATATGCTATACCTGTATAACGCAATAACGTCTGTTCAATGTTCATACTTCAAACAAATTCTAGTTACAAACACTTAACACATATAATACATTGTACTCGTAATTTCAATATAGCTCATATCTTTCTATAATTAATGTAAGTTCAATATTTTATTTTATCTACATTACTTAACAAATACATTGATTGCTATGTTCTTCAATGGTATAAATGGAGAATACTCCTGGTGAAGTACAATTTTTTAGTTAAAAGTTAGTCTTGTATAATCAAGTATTAAAAATATAATATAAAATAATAGACAATATAATTATTAGTAAAGTAACTACTAATAATAAATCCCGTACTAAATAATAATTTATAGTCTTATTATACGTATACACTATACATAATATACATTATATACAAATACACAGTAATATTGTGTATACGTCGTATCATGCACCTGTATATATATAACTCTCCAAAAGGTACAGTGCGTGATATTATAATTTTTTTTAAACACTATGTGCGTTACACATATTACTATTATTATTATTATTATTATTATTATTACAGGCTACGAATTTTTAACACACCTAGCCATTAATAATTTGAATATATGAACCTGAGAGTGGACAGAGCTATCTAACTATTGTCTAATATTAACATAATATCCATTTATATAATATTATACCAATGGCTCACTTACTGATATGGAAAATATGGTCAACTGCAGAGTGCACTGAATAATATGCATCACCTTAAAACCATCACGACCTCTTTCACATAGTCACCACTCACCACTACACAACAGGACCATATTATATAAGGGGGGCGACGAAGAATTTCGTCAGACAGTTTTTAAGTTAGGAATAAGCAAGTCCCTCAGGTGATAGATCGTAACACCACACATAAATCTTAGAAACTGTTCAAGTCTTACATAACGTAAGCATATTATTAAGCACTATAGGCAATGTGGCTAGGGCCCACGAGATTTTCAAAATATAATATTTTCCATATTTCTCTATATTATTGTGGAGAAAGTTCCTATAGAGGCCGTTTAATGACTTAATCCGAGCTTGCTTACATTTTGTACATATTGCTTTAAAAAGTTGTTAAATAAATGAGCACTTTATTATTATCTTAATTGCAAACAACCAGTGTTCATATTTTTTCTAACGTTGAAAACGAACAAACAAACGCAAAAAAGTAAATCGTTGAATATTTGTATGCTATTCGTATCATCCCGAGTATACCCTTAACAATCTCGACGTTCGTTTTTCGTATATAATAATATTAATATCGAAATGGAGCGAAATAACGGGCGATGAACAAATATATTTTCATCTGGTGTGGTTTTTTATTTTATTTTTTTTTTTTTACACTGCAGCAGGCGTCAAAAGTTACATTTGAAGTACTAATAAAATATTCGAAAGAGTGAAAATATGTATATATATATTTATTAACATGCGCACTCGAGGTATCCGTTTTCACGTCACTCGTATATAGTAAATTGTGTTTATTATGTCATATTTTTTACGGGAGCATAGCCGTAACACACTTTTGTAAAAATAAAATAAAAAAATGTTTATTACGTCGCTTTCCACTCGAGAAGAAAAAGTAACAATAAAGCTTGCACTGCAGTGCACACGACATATTATTATATTTCTCTTATTTTTCATGATCTGCAACGGGTACAAAATATACTGCAGATATACATACATGTACCTATACTTAATAATATAATATATTATAATATTGCGTTTTGACTGTGCGCGAACAGTTAAATTATTACACTTGTTCGGGCTGTTCACAATTTCACATCCGTTTGATTTTGACTAAAAAAAAGCACACTCTGAAAATTCGGTAGTAGTAATTTTTTTTTAACTGTACGTATTAAAATAGAACAACCACGAAATGCGAGGGATTGGTATTATTGCTTACAAAATATCACTTAGCTTTTATCCGGTAAACACAATCGATCATAATGCTGTTACTTTCTATATACGAATCTCTGCGTTGCGTATGTTCTTGGACATATTTTCATCATTTTTTCCCCGAAAACATATTGAAAACTGACCACACTCGTTTGGACACAACGAAATCGTTCATCTACGCTCATAACAACATATTATATTATAATATATGCACACCACTGGCACGGTATACTATTGTGTTTTATTGTTATATTTATTGTTGTTATAATATAAAACGGTAAAACGGCTTTCGACTGTGACACGCCGACACACACTGGTTTTTTCCAGCGTTTTACGACCTTTCGGCGGGCACATCATTAAACACGCGTCAAAGGACGGACGGGAAGAAAAAGGCTAAAATAATAATCTCTAGGACAATATACAAGCACCGCTTGTGCAGCCTACATATTATATAGTGGCTCCATAAAATTTATTGAACCACATTTTTTTTTTTGCGGGACTCTCGGCCGAGTGCGTCTCTTTGACGGACATTTGTAGGCACGCAAGGAATTTTGTAATATTCTTGTTTACGTTGAAACCAAAATTTAGACGAAAAAAATCTTAAACTGGTATTATAATAATGTGTTTGACTTTACAATAGTGTGCACGTGTAGGTACCTACATATATAGTGTCCTAGTATATTATAATATTATATTTCTTTTGTATCGATTCGTTACGATTTACTGCGGCTATTAACAATAATTGGGTCGTGTACAATACGATCCGTATGCGCCGAAAGAGCATCGAATATTCCTCAAACGGGTTCATATTACATTTGTATAAAGTCGTGGGTACCTATCTAATTTCAAAGAACAATTTTCACGTGTATACAGAATGGCGACGAGCTTTTAAAAGTGTTATTTTCGTAATTACAAATTATAATAATTTAATATGAGAGCATCCGTCTTGCAGCTATCACCTGCAGCCTACATATATATACCTATCTATTAATACATCAATATTCAATATCATAAATACATTTTTATGACATACTTCTATTTATCTATAAATAGTAAATACCTATTTGATAATACTCTTATAGTCTTATACTATATTTTTCATTTTGCAATAGGTAAATAATAACTGAATATATATAGGTTAATATATATATATAGATACTACATATAGGGACCTATATGTGCACCCAGGCCAGCAAAATCCTAAATACATCAGTACCAATAGGTACTCAGTGACCACACTTTTTCAATGTGTAGTTGTTGGAATTGCGTGTAATTTGTCGAGTTTACACGAAGTCGTCGTTACCGTCATTATTATTTTGTAAAACGTTGACGGTTCTGTGTCAAACAAGTCGCATCGAAATTATTGTTTTTTTTCTATTCGTACACAACGCACGATATTATTTTTCGTCATTTTCTCTCTCTTCCTCTCTCTTCCTCTTTCTGGTCCACAGCTGCGGCAGCTCGCGTCCGACACAAGCCTGTTATTCTATACCTACGTTATATCCATGAATGCGCTTAATGACTTTGGCGGCAAAACGAGCGTTATACACGTTTCGATTATTATTATTATTATTATTATTATTATTATTATTTACGTGTACAGTATATAGTGACTTGGATAGGCCGCCGCCGCCGCCACAGACGTGTGTTGTGGTATAGAGTATATTAAATATTATATTATATTATACCTGTATACAGTATAGACGCATAATATGCACGGCGGCGGCGTGGTACACGACGGTGGGCGTTACCTCGGCCGGTCCTGTTTGGTACCCAATTAGCCGCTAAATTACGATCTCCCGAGTCTGCTACTGAATTTAACACGACACAATGTACCGGGAGCGCTTAAAAATCGAATGGTTTTTTTTCTCCTCTTCGTTTTCTTCTACCTCCTGCTCGTTCCACCTCCACCGCCACCACCACCTTCTCGTCATCGTCGTCGTCGTCGTCGCCGCCGCCGCCGCCGTCTTGCGGTGGTATTCTCGCTCCTACCTAATTCGTTCGGAATCGGTTGTAAATTACACCCTTTGAAGTATCCGCCGGTGTGCGGCCGTGTGTATAGCACTATATAGCCGCTACCATAATATACGTTACGTATACTATACATGTATTGTAGCTATATACCTATCTACAGTGTAATACGACGACGATTTCGTGTTTCCACGTGCAGGGCTGCCGCCGCCGTCGAGTTCACGCAGCACCCGCGATTAGAGTGACTTAGGAGTTAAGAATTATGCGTTTTTGTACATTTTCGTTTTTCGGATTTCCAAACGAGCCGTATTTTTTTTTTTAACGGTTTTGCGGCACCCATGTACGAATGTATTTTATTATAACGCGGTAATATATTATGTATTACAATCGCACACAACACATTTGTATCACTGTACACATGTTCTCTATATACGATAAATCAACGCAGTGTTGTTTACGGTATAGTCCTTCGCCGCTTGTGGATTATAAGAAAAAATCCACGCCACTTCTAGGAATTGTAGTGGTCAATATGAAATAACAACCCCAATAAAAAAAAAAAATACAAAAAGGTTCAAAACGGGTTAACATTAAAAGTTAATAGAACTAAACGATATAATGGAATTTCAAAAAGAAAAAAATTTAGTGTCGAGTTTCAAAGAAAACAATATCTTATATATAATATTATTATATTATGTAGGTACTCATCGAGTGTATAATGTAAAGTATTATATTATGTGCAGTAAAAGCAACGTATTATTACGGTTAACGTTCGCGCAATTTTTCAAAGAATGTTTTTACTAAAAACATAAAATATATAATAATATATAAAACACTGCTATAATATGTACACACGCAAGCAAAACTCGATCATCGTAATAGTTTATTTCAGAAACGATGGAACCGCCGTGTGCACATAAAATATAAATTATAATTATACTATACTGTAAAGTATTTTCGAAATGAAAACTCGACAAAATCGTCTGTAATAAGCGGAGTTAAAAATATTATAACAATAAGTTTCATCAACTCGCAGCAATACGATGGCCATGAAGATAATCCCGAAATTCGATACATTTTATTTATTTAAATATTGACAACGAAAATAATTTTTTATTATTATGTATTGACGATTTGTATACTTTTACACTATCGCTATACCTACTTAGATTCTCAAGTGACCTATTTTTTTAAATTTGTTTCCAATCGAAAACCACTCAGCTTATACAGAAATAATATGCAGGCATTATACAGCCTTGAGAATAACTATTTTCGTGTTGAAAATCCTCTTAAAAATTATAATTACCACGCTGTTGCATACGCGGCCGATGATGATAATAATAACAAGTCATTATTTTTCGGCTCTATACGCTAAGGATGACTATACGACAACAACAACAACAACAACAACAGCAACGTACACCTGTAGTTACAATATATTATAGTAAATTATACACTAGAGTCGTCTACAATGATATGTATATATATATATAATATATATAAACAATAAACATAATATTATAATTTACTTTATACCTATCTGCAACTGCAGTATACTATATCACTATTTTCTAATGGCATAGTTGAGGGGAGTATTTGAGGTCTGTATTTTGATTTTTAAAGTGTTAGGTAGGCGGCAGAGTTGATCGGGGTACGTATGTTATAATAAATATTAGGGTATAGACACTAGACAGACAGACATTGTCAGCTGAGGGCTGTGTCGTATAACGTGAGCCTCCCCTCTGAGTGGTTCGAATAATAATTGGCAAAGTTCACAACGCCACTGCGGCCACTTGTAGCGAAGTGCAACGCACATTATCGTAGCATGACGCGTGTGTGACTCTTCATATATGTATATATAAGTGGAACGGCATTAGGTGGAAAAAAAAATAAAAACAAATGACCGTTTTTGTTTCTGTATTTTTTTATTATTATTTTTTTTTTTTTGTCTTTTAATCGAGCGAGCGCACGCGTGCATGGTTGAAATCACGACGGTGGTAGATACGTATATATTATTATACGACGTTAATGATCACCGACAGAGATCTATTCGGTGACATTGCGCGCGCGTTTATTATATTATTATGTTGTGCGAGCAGGTTTTTCCCTCGTCCCGCCGCCACTGCCGCCGGCGGACAAATTACGCGCGTGCACTCGCGCGACCGTCGGTAACGGGAAACGAGCACGACAAATTCCGAAGCGGACGGGGAAAAAAACACGAAAACAAGACGAGTGGTGCACGTGTGCACGCGCGAGCGGTTTTTGTTTTGAAGGAATATATCGCACAGAGTCGTACTCGTGATGTCAACTCGAAAAATGCGCACTCCCTCGTCCCCCTCCCCCAACCCATGGAAGGCGTTTCTGGGGGATGCTCTGGAGCGACCAGTGATTTCGACGATACCCGCAGCCAGCCAACCGATTGATTCGCAAATTCCGTTACGATGCCCACAAAACGTTTTACTCCTGGTGATAACGATTTATACCGAAGGTATATTTTCGTCGAAATCAATTAGGTAACTACATATTTGGCTGCAACTCTCACAACTTCCCCGTCCCTCCAACGCAACCCTTCCATTATGATTATATCGATCATATGACATATAAATATATAACAATATAATATATGGCATACGGCCATTGCGGCGGCCGTCTACCTTGTTGCAGATCTAACCTCGATTTTGGGTTGCAAGGGTGAAGGCCGCCTATGCGTCCCAAGGTTAGTTGGTAGTTAATTAATACGAAATGTACGATTTACACGTAGTTGTTTACAAAGTTCAAATGCTTGTTTAAAATTCTTACCTGCAGGATAAAATATTATAAAGGGACTTTGCTTATTGCACAATCAACTCCGCGACGTTATTATTTGATAATAGTATACACCTATCTATAGAAAAGCTAGTATGAAAACTTACATTGTAACAATTACTGTTCACCAAACCGGCGTGAGATCGGAATCCGGAGACAACTCAGAAGTATATACAGAGAAAAAATCCGAGTTCAAAAGCCTGCTCCTCTCGCCCCTTTGCTCGTTTACTCGAGTGATCCCAAGTGACCCATTTCGGGACTTTCACGTAATATCGGGCCTGCCTCCCAGCCAAGGTGATAATTCAATATATTATAATATCTCGCGGCTTGTTCGTGAGTCGCTGTGGCGCCACTGCAAAGCGTTATGTCGCGCGCGTATAAATCGCAGTGCGTGCAGAACCCGCGCCGAGAACAAGCGAGCGCGACGACGACGACGACGACGACGATTCGTTTAGGCGTGTAATTAACGGCGGCAGCGGCGGCGCGTCAGGGACCCGCGGAGGTCGCGGCGCTTTCCTCTGATGTCTTGCCGCCCGCGCGGGGTCACACCCGCCACTCGGACACAATATGTATATAATAATATTATTATACTTACGCCGTCGCCGACACCGCAAACACATTCGTGTGATATAGCACGCGCGTACGACATGATAATATTGTAATAAATCACATTTTAAGTAGGATTTATCGTACTTGTTGCAATGCGTGCAGCCGCAGAGGATTGTTGTACGAAAATTCTCGTCTCGCATACGATTCCGGATATTTTATTATATTATATTATGTTCATATTTACTGACCTGCCACATTATATTATTTAACCGAATTCCTGTATTATAATATATCGGTTTCGTCCGCGATTCAGCTGATCCGCCAGACTATACCTGCACCGAGTGATCGGACACTATAAAATATATTATATCATACCCGCGCACAGTAATGGGCCGCGGTCCGATGTACCGCGATATACCACTACCGCGGTGTGCAGCGACGGCACGGGCAGGACGTGTACCGCGGTGGTGGTATTCGTGTCGTATGACCGGCGCCTGCCGCGCAATGACCGCGGTACAATGGTAAATACGCAGCATCGCGAAAAGAAAGACAAAAAATAAATCGAATTTTTCCGATACTCGGCCGTTCCGTTTGTGTCCGTTGGCTGTTTTTTTCATCATTTATACACAATATATAGAGGTACCCATATTCTTTGCATTCCGCACGAATCGTTTACCCCTCTGGCCGTCGTCGTCGCGCGCATTTTACTCTGCAGCAGCAGTGTCGTGTCGGTTGAACCGCTCGTCGACGTCGATGGAGTATGAAAAAAATAATAATTTACGATAAACAAATCACGTGAACACGTATTACCGCACACTGTACAATTGTCGATCGCATTGTGTGTTTGAGTGTAATAATAATCACTTAAACGGTGTGCAAACGTATATAATAATATTGTCATATACAAGAGGAATAGGTACCAGAGAGCGTTTGTTAGGATTTTCACACCCCGGCAGACGAATAAGCTATATTTATGATATCTTTAAGTTTTCGACACGGGTACATATTTTATGAATCACCACGTCTCGTTGAAGTAGGGTATTTGCCGTAGTATACGAACCTACCACCTGTGCTGCAGTGTTATCACGATATATTTGTTTGATTGACGTTTGTACTTGTTTTTTGTTTTCAGATATTACTCTTTTTATCGGCCGTTTTCCTAACCTGTGGACTGATCGGCGCCCAAGATGACTCGTCATTGACGTACCGAGTGTCTGCCGAGCGAATCGTACAGGTACGAATTCCTGAGCTAAAGCTATATATTATAAAATGAAAAATCGTCATATCAATATAAATTTTTGTCTGACCGATGTGTTTTCTATGTGCATATAGGATACCAGTAATTATGTAGAAACTCGGAGTGCAGAGCAAAAGTTTTTGAAAAAGTACATGCTATCGCCTGATGTCACATGCAACGACGGATCTCCAGCAGGGTAAATACTAAGACACTATAAGTGTAGTAAACATAAGCATAATATGGGGTAAATTCTTGGGGGGAGGGGCAGTCGGTGTTAAAACTAAAAAAATGTTAAGGTAAAAAGACACTATTGCCCCCTCAGTTAAATGCCAATTGCTAGTACGGATAGGTCAGCACAGACATAAATATCTATATATATATATATATAGAATAACAAGTTAATAATTTTGTGTTTCCTTAGGTTTTACGTGCGCCATTCGAACTATAGTAAGACATGGATAGTGTTTCTCGAAGGTAATAAACAGATGGATACTAATAAATAGTTAAAATGCATTCAAATCAAAATAATCTTAGTAATCGTGTTCTATTGTATATGATGCATATAATAATATTTTTTTGTTGTTTTAGAGGGCTGGTGTTGTTACGATAAACAAAGTTGTGACGAACGTTGGTCGCGAGCCGAATACCTCATGTCGTCAAAAGAATGGCCCGAAACTCGAACAGGTAAATTATATCCACGTGGTTACAAAGAATTTCATTAAAACTTTACTAAAAAGAAAAATCTTTTGATTACTTTCCAGGCGGAGGAATATTATCCAATAATGCGGCTGAAAATCCTTACTGGTGGCAGGCAAATCACGTGTGAGTACTTACTTTGGCTGGTCATAGACCATTGTATAATATGTAAAAAAGGAACTGTAAATCTTGTTTGTTGCTATTAATATAAGTTTTATT
>PVMI01037827.1:0-26497 GCA_008528875.1 Aulacorthum solani | reverse complement strand
GGTTCTATTTCTTATTTTATATTATTAATATGGAGATTGACGACTTCAATACAGAGTGTGTAAAGCATAAACATGATATATTTAAATATATTATGAAAACACCCACCTAAAAAAAATTATGGTGTATAGGAACTAATATCGTTGTATTAGTAATTTATACTTTTTTACATTTAAATTATATCCAAAATAGTACAAATTATTTTCAATTTTTATTAAGGTAGGAAATTCGTATCTATGTTTCTGTCGTCTTAAGCTTGCAAAGGCAAAGCAACACAGCAGTGAATCGTTTGGCAAGAGATTGTAGATCTCATGTATGTCAAGCGAAGTGTATACAATTTCAACATATAGTGTCTTTGTAGAATTAAAACAAAAAGATATCTTAAATTTAAACGGGAATCAAATTAGCTTACTTTTTATAATGTCCAATTCGAAACTGGAACCAAAACAGTCAAATAGAAACCAAATAGTCGACTACCGAATTTGCATACACTTCAATTGTATCTACAAACATTTTGAGGTGGAATTTACTAATTACTCATATCGGGCATAATTTACACTGATCTGTGTACACCTATAATATTATATCGAAACTGGTAAATACTTTATAATGGTAACTGAAATGTTATCTCTTATATATTATAATATATTATAGGGTTTCGTGGCACGGCGGTGGTGGGCTTGAGGTGGTCCACACCGCATTCACATGTATGACGGTTTGATCTTGTACGACCGTTTCCAGATCTCACACAGGCACACGGTAGAGTGGAACCTGTAGAATATGGCCAGTGGCATGGACACGTGCGTGATTATGGTCCACGCCCACAGGCCATAGAAATGGAGCTGTATCGGATGCGAGTCAGCCCGGGACTTCTCCAGCGTGTTGATGGCCCACATGGCCAGATTGCTGACCAACAGGAACGTGACGATCTCCCGGCCGGGCTTCTTGCGTATCTGGTCCGGAGTGACGCACGACCGCCGAGAAGCGTCCAGTATGAACACCGTCTGACAGAACGTCTGCACCAGCGACGCGGAAGCGGTGATCAGTACCAGAATCGTGTTGTTCTCCTCGGTGAAGTGACCGCTGATGATCGTGAACGTGCTGTATATGAACGTGCCCGTCTGTGCGCCCACTAGCAGTATGTTGTCCAGCTCAAGATTCCGCAGTCCGTCGAACTTCAACTGCCTGACCTGCGGTGGTGTAGGGCACATTCATGTTAAACGATAGGAACATAATTATTAACATTATCATAATCATAGGGTCATAATGACGAGAAAATTAAGGGCCCGAGACCACATTGATTAGGGAACACTGGGCTCAATATAATTGTTCAGTACGGGAGTTATTAGATATTGTTTATGGTGTTGTCCCATAACTTGTTGGATCTTAGTTTAACTGATACAATTTTTTTTTTCGTCAACATAGCTTACAGCTGTTTCCAAAAACTCCGGAAACTATACACAATAGTGTTCATTACATTATTATGGATTTTCATAATTTCATCCATGACTAAGGAGAACGAAGTTCAAAGCTGAACCTTGGTGCACACCTAGTGATGTACATTTTCATGAAAGTTTTTTACAAAAAAATCTTATAGTTTCTCATACTAATATCTCATCAAATGAGAAAAAAACCTTGATATTATATAGGTAGTTACATAGTACTTATATTTAACCTATTTAACCTATAAACTATATTTAAAAATGTGTTCAAGTATTACCATTTGGTATTTACCTATTTTAATATTATGTTATTAAACATAATAGTATAGGAAATCTAAGATCCTAATACCTACATTTGGTAATAAATAATAAATATGCATATTTTTATATATTATTAAAAATTTGTTTTTTATTTCAGTACCCATAAATGTTGAGTGTGTAAACATTTTCTTATATTTATTGATTTTTCCATCGTTTAAGTTATTTTCATAATTTTACACTAAGAACTTCTTATGAGAAGTTAATAAAAATTAAAAATTATATTGCACATAGTTTTAACACATAACCATATTCCATAAGTCAGAACTGTTTATAATTGATAATTAATAATAAATATGCTTTATTAACACCTGTATAGGCAAGTACCTATAAGTATATTTTTATTTTATTTTATTATTCACAGTCTTTTAATTCCTAACTAAATAATCAACATTTAATTAACATAGGTGCCATCCGTACAACCTCAACAATTATTTATGTTAACTGAACTACATTAAAAATAAAAACAACAATTTTAAGACTTCCTTATCCAGCCACAAGCATTAGTTACAGTGATTAGGTATTAACATTGTTCTATTATTAATTATGTTGTATTTTTTTAGTATCATACAAATGTTTTGAAAATAAAAAAAACATATAATATAAAGCTTACATTTCTGCATACACTCATCGCTGTTTTTCTACTTAAGGTCCACCACAATACCTTTCTTGAAACACTATTTCTTGTCATTTAAAAATCTATATACAGTACCTATACGGCTATACATTAAACATCTATACACAAATTTCAATTCTTTTCCCTACATAAACTGCCCTGTATAGAACATCGTTTATCTTCTTAACATAAACCCAAACTCGTTCCTTGAAATCATAGTTTTAATTCTTATTCTTTTTCCAATAACCTCTTCTCAAATCATCATACTATAACTCACGTCATGTCTTATAAAGTTATAACTCTATAATTTCGAAGTTAAATGATTTAAAATAATGATTGACCCGCCATACAAATTAATACGACTATAAACGAACGCTCAACACAAAAAAAGAATTTTTATAATTTAGCAGCTATTTAACCTTAACTTTGAAATCAAAAATATTAGAATGAAATTAAGTATTGTTTATAAATTAAAAAAAAACTAAGTTATTTCTTTATGTTTATGAGTTTTTAATGTATAGTCAAAGGTTTTCCACTGCATATTTGAGTATTTTTTTTATGGTGGCATAATACGTACTCAAATCAAGTGTTTTTTTAGTAAATAAACTTATACGAGCCCTAAGCGGATTGAAACCTGACACCGTAAAATGTTCAGCAAGTTATTAAAATCTGGTACAACATTGTCATTATTGGTGGACTAAACCTAACCACAAAACATAATAATATTGTCATACAGACCTGCATCATGCCGACAATGGTGGCCAGCGTGGTCATACCGTACAGCGATAGCTCGCAGACATTCACCTCCATGACGGCAAACGTGATGAGCTCCGGGCGGGAAATGAGCACGAAGAACAGTATTAGTGAGATGATGGTAAGCACCAAGAACAGTATGCCGACGAACAGGCCCTTGTGCGCCTGCGCGCAATCCACAGAGTAATAGTGCGGCGACTTCCGGTAGTGAGTGATTTGCGCCAGGTTTTCACACCGTTCCGCCTTTCGTTGCCGGTACACGTCAGCGTGCACCCTGCTGATGTTTTTCCACATCACGTACAGTATAGCAGCGCATATCAGGCTGTACTCAATCGTGCACGGGAACAAGAACGGGCTGGCGTTCTGCACTAGTGAACCGATTATGTTCGTCCGACGGCACTCGTAGATGTGATGCGGTCCCGTGTTGATGCTGCGCCGCAGCCGGTCAGCCACTGACGACATGGCCGACGCCGGTGACTGAGTCGTGGTGGTCGTCCACTTTTTGAACACTTTACGCACAACACAAAGTTAGGCCCAGTTAGAAATGATTTTTAAATTATAAACGTATAAGTAGTAATAGAGCTAGTAGAAGTTCCGCGTCCTATACTCCTATTGTCCTAATGGTCTGGCGGTAATACAAGTTAAAATTTAACTAAATCCATATATTATTTAACTGTTAAATAATATATGGATTTGTATATACACAAATCGGGAATAAAATAGATGACAGCTTAAGTATTCTATAATTTATCATACAACAGAAAATTAGCGAAGGGTGGCTTTCCTTTTGGCACCACCACGATTACCAAAATACTAAGAGGACACCAACAACCTGCTTGTTAAGGAGTTTTATATAGGCAATTTTAATACAATTTATAATTTAAATGCATTTAACCACATTGTACTTAAATACTAATTCAGAGTTACTGTTCTACATTATTTCTAATGGGCATACCGTCTGAATAGACTTACGTGAAAAATGATTTGGTTGTTTGTCGACACCGATGGAATTGTCCGCCGGATTGTAAAAAGTTAGGATTTCGTGTTTGGTTTCCTGTACGAGTACATTGAGCCATACTGACAGATTAGTGCCAATCATGTGCATGAGTCCAAACTTTGCCAAAACTCGGTGACGCGTTACTCTCATTTGTTGCTGCAATGAGGAAAACAACGAAAAAGTTAACTTTTGAGTAAGTATAAAATATCTGGATTCCATATTTATTTTATTATTATGTTTATTTGTACATTGGTTTTTAAGTAGAATCAAAATAATCATTTTTCTTTCATGTTGAGATACATTTGTGTTTTACTTTTATAATTATAATTAGTTTTTCATCTTACAATTATTTGAAATTTTTCTTAGGAAATCAAATGAAAAAAGTGAGTATTGAAGCATATTTGGAAATGCATCGATTATTTTTGCATATTTTTTACGTTTTTAAGAGAATATATCTTAGTAAAAAATTATTATGTTCAATATCAATTTGAAAAAAATATTATTAAATACTAAATTCTTTCGTGTTCTAATGAAGGACTATCGAAATATCTACAAGGTTTACAAAATTGTGCTGTGTAGAGTGTTTGATTGATGTATGATAGTCCCAGTTATAACTCATAGTAAGTTATCAACAATATTATTTTTCATATCTTAACCTATTTTGTAAAATTATTCTTAGATTTGTTTTAAGACATCGCCTTATAGTTTATATACTTATTTAATAAATTAAAACCCGACCATTACAATGAATTGTAATTATTAATAAATACTAATTAAACTTGCATAACTCCGAAACTAAATATTTACACTTGTAGCAGGCACATGCCTACACTATACTTGGTTGTTAATATGTGGAATGATTACGTGAGTACTCACCAACTAGCATTAAGAATAATTAATATGTATTTGATACGATTTCAGTATTGAAATGTCAGTGTAATATCAATGTGTTTTTTTTAAATTATTTTAATTCATACAAGTATAGCTCCATCTATCTTTTACAAACATGAATCTTACCTCGTCATTCAAAAATATAAAGTACATCTGGATAAATATGAATGCCATTCTTGTTGCCGGAGTGAGCACCAGAAGCACATTGTGACATTTCGTCGCGGGTTCAAGTTCGAAGTACTGACCAAATTCAAGTCCAGAATAAATCATACTACCTATGCCGAAAGCTGGAAACAAAAATAATCAAAAATCTAAATATTTTATTAAGCTTATACTATAGTATAACTATTTATTACTATGCATAATGTCTTATAAAATCCACATCAGTATGACGTTGACTTTGACATTTAAAATATATCAAAATAAAAATATCTAAGTGTTCTCTAAAAGTCCGAAACAAAACAGTAATAAACATTTTTGAGTTGTACTTTTCCAACATTAAATATGGAAGGTACCTGCTATGTTTATCTAGATGGTACCTATGTATATAATATACAATGTAAGTTCCATAATAATAAATTATAAGTTGAATAACAAAATACTTTTTTGTGAGTGAATAACCAGTAGAAAAAATTATGGGTAGATTATAGTTATATAAATTTGTACATTGTTTAATTATTAAAGATGATTTAGCCACAGCATCGATTGAAGAATATTATCTTTCTTCCTTCTCGTCTCTTGATAGCATTTTTAAAATATAGAAAGACTATATAATTATGTAATTAACAGTAGGTACTTACATCTAAAAATTAACTTACGAAACATTTAATAAATACGTGTAATATTATAATTTGTTTAATGTAGGTATTGTGTATTTGCATGACTGGTGAAAGGGGAACAACGGGCTACGTGACATTATGATCAATATAAATAATACTTAAATATTATGAATTATAACAATAGTATAATTTTATAATATATTTTATTAATAGGTATGTTCAACTTACCCACAGCGCCCATTCTCAGATAGAAACTTCCGTAATGCTGGAAAGTAGAAGGCAACACAAGGTGAGACGATTGTCTTCGGGTTCTGGGGTTGTAAGACGTCCAATAGTCCATTTCAATACCCCCGGTGTTCGTGAAGTCGTCGTTGTCTTCGTAATATTCCGAGTCACCGTTGCTGTTTTCAGAACCATCTTCGGATAATGAATCGCTAACCGAATTATCTATATATACACGACACGCGTTTTATGATAACAGTAAATAAATCAACTAACAAAAATGATATACACTGAAGCCTTCCCTAACAGACACCTTCCAATAATGGACGATTTCATGGGAACCAACTACAAACTTCCAAGAAGCGCAAAATTTTAAAAACGTAATAACTCAACAAAAACCATCAAATTTCAAAAAAAAAAAAAAAAATGTACTGTAACTATAAACATCTCCAATTTAATGATGAAATATGATGTCGAGTACATATTCACCTCCTCAATCCCTACATGCAATAGTGCGATCGTTGAAATTGGTGATCACTTTTGTTCACATCTCCCGCCAATTACTTGCCTTATTTTCTCATTCAATTGCGGATTATTTGTATACATTTGTAACTTCACATATCCCCGTAAAAAAATCACACAAGGTGAGGTCACATGACTTGGTTACCTTGGATTGATATCAGGTTATCAGGGAATTTTTCACGCGACAACGCATTTGACTCAAGTGAAGTATGGCAGGTAGCCTCATCTTGCTGAAACCATCTGACAAAAAAACATTGTAACAATGCCGCCGACCCAGTAACAAAAAAGTTTTTAAAATGTGCGCTTCTGCTGGGACACCGAATCTGTCCTTTTAGAATATCGGACACCTCCGAATAGCAAAAAAAATGTCAGCGACCAAGAGTGTCCGATATTTAGAAATTACACTGTATATATTCAATACGATTGACAAGTAATAACAACGCATATAATATTATGTTTGGCTGCCTATATTTTATTTTACAGCGGAATATTCACATTACTTACTGAAATTATTGTTGACTGGCGTCATCGTGGGCTTACCCTTGAGGAGCATCGCATACATGTAAAAAAGAAACGCCATACTTCCGAAATAAAGGTATAAGTAATAACCCTGATGACAAAAAATAAAATAGTAAAAATACTTGGCGAGTATAAAAGAAATAATAATACAATATAAGTTAATCGTAAACTTTACCTCGTAAAATGAATGAGGAATGTGTGTAGATATCACTTCAGACATTGGGAAAGCTATGCCCATGACGACCAACAGTTTGCCGTAAAGAGCAGATAGAGTTGTAGCAAGAGCTTGTCTATAAGTTTGAATAAAAAAATATATTACCTACTCAAAATATATTAAATGTTTAAAAATAGACCGAATTCACTTTGTAATCGATTCCAAATAGTGGTTAAATTCTAGTAGGAAAATTTATTTTCATTGCCCCCTCCCCACATAGTTTAGAAATATTTTAGACATACAGTATAGATTACAAGTGGGTAACTGTAATGGATGGTGTAAAATTGTTAAATTTGAATTCAGTGATATAATATTATCATTGTATACGAAAAAGAATTCTGAGCGGAGACGGCCTGTCAGTCAGCCCTATATAATAATAATATTTTTAAATTACAACAAAATAACTAAGATCCTAATTCTTTGTTTAAATATCTAATTTTGTCCAAGTTTGAACCTAAAATAGTAATAAAAAAGGGGGGTCAAGTGGATGTCACTCCGCTGTACAGTAGGTTACAAGTTGGTTACTGTATAATGAATGGTATTAAATTTGAATTCAATGATATAATATTATCATTGTATACAAAAAACGGTTCTGAGCTGAGACGGTATGTCAGTTTAGACTCTAGGATATTTTAAATTATATTGATATTGCTATTATAAGGTATATCACAATTTAAGACACGGACTCGTGGGTAATATTAAATAGTAAATTGTATGGATAGGCCAGATTTTGATTTTTGATTTTTCAGTTTCATATTAATATATTCACGAATAATATTTTTAAATTACAACAAAATAACAAATAATTGTTAATATTGATTTTAATATGTAATTTCGTCCAAATTTGAATTTGAAATGTCTGTAAAAAATTACTGGATTTATATATTTTTTATATTTTTTGGTTACAGTATGAACTATTTATTAGAATCCTTGTTTAAAATATACAAAATTTAGTTATAAAAACTGAACATTTTATAATTTTTTAATTACAATGGTTAATAATTTTCGAGATTTTGACGAATGTTGTCGAAAATTGAACTTTAAATACTAATAAAAAAATGTGTGCCTTTGTATTTTTAATATTTTTCAATTGCTATTGTAACAATATATCAGAAGCCTTGTATTAAATTTTTATGATTTTGGCCCAACAAATAAAAATTTATTGGTATTTATAGAAAAAAAAAACCAAAAAAGTTGAAATTTGAAATGGTCCGTATACAGTTAAAAACAAATCAAAATATTTTTAAAACTTTATGGTTAATATTAAATGCTAATATAAACAATCAGTAAAATTATTAAGTATCTACAGTTATTCATTTTTGAATTACAACAAAATAAGATAATCGCTACATGAGAAATTGAGTAATCGAATATCCAATGTTGTAAAAATATGAACTTCAAACGTTCATAAAAATTTATTTGACATTCCAGTAGATTTTTTTTATTTGATAAAAGTAGGCAAATTCATGAAGAATCTTGTGTTAAATTTTCAAATCTTAAATTTATAGATTTATACATTTTTAACTCAAAATAAATTGCAAATTTTCGTGATTTTACATATTTTGCCAAATTTGAACTGTAAAAAAAAATTGTGACCACGGATTTTTAATATTTTTCATATATCATTGTAACAACAAATTAGGAGCCTTGTATTAAATTTTCAAGCTTTTTTACACAACGAATAAAATTTTATTTTCATTTATAAAAAAATATACTAAAAGATTGAAAATTTCAAATGTCTGTAAACAGTTTTTAACGTATTAAAATATTTTGAAAATTGTATTGTGTATAAATATGCTAATATAAATAACTAGTGAAAATTTCATGAATATATGGTCATTTGTTTTAGTGTTACAGCAAAAACCAAAATCGATTTTGGGTGAAAATTCCCGTTTTTTCCTTAATTTTTCATTTGTTTTTCACGGCGCTTTTGAAAACTATTGGTAAATTTTTACTTGTGGCCCCTCAAAGTACCAACTAGATTCACTTTCTAACCAGAAAAGCTACTGAAGTTGAAAATCGAAGCATTATCACTGTCCTAAAAGGTGATGACAGACACACAAAAAAAGAATGTTCAAGCTTTTCGACTCAACGAAAAAAATGACTATAGGTAAAAAAATAAACTAAAAAAAAATGAAAAATTGAAAATGTATATAAATAGTTCAAAACATGAACTTTATTGACCATGATATACAGAAAATGATAAAATAAACAATTGGTAAAAATGTCTACTTAATTTTTGTTATTTGTTTTTGAATTACAATAAAATAAGAAAATCATTCGATAAGAATCCGTTAATTTACAGTTAACAAATAACTTCAAAAGCTCATAAAAAATTAGTTTTACAATTCGGTAAGTACACTTTTTTTTGCTCGAGGTAGAAAAATGTATAAAAGGCATATTGTATTTAATTTTCAAATCTTAGATATAAATAGAAAAATCGTATGAAAATCTAACTCAAAATAATTTGCAAGTTTTCGTGATGTTGACGAATTATTCTTAAAATTCAAACTACAGATACTCGTAAAAAAATATTTTGAATTTTCGATCAACCTTTTTTTAATTTTCATTAACAACAACAACTTATGAGAATGTATTAAATTTTCAGTTATTTTGCCTGAGCAAAAAATTGTTATCGATAACAATTTAAAGAAAAAACTAATACAATTTTTTATACCTATAAATAGCTCAAATAGGTTCAAAATATTTTGAAAATTTTATGGTACATAGAAAATGTTAATAATGAATATTCGGAGAAAATTTCAAGTATTTATAGATGTTATAGTTTTTAAGTTACACAGAAAAAACTATATAAATTTTATCAAAAACTGGTTTAGCTTAAAAATCTATTTTTTTCAAAAAAATTTTTTAGTTTTTCCAAACCTTTTAGGCAATTTAAAAACACATATAATGTTAATCTTTTTACATTAAGACAAATTCAAATTTAAAAAAAATGTAAAACGTCTAAATATATTTACTACTATAAGGTACAGCCGAGTCTCAGAAACTGGAATCTCAAGGGAACACAAATAAATTCTACTTATGTATTTTTCGCGTAATATTCCTCAAGTACAATTTAAAAATGAAATATACTCACGCTCCCATTTTTCTCCAGGTATTATGTAGCTCTTCAATTGTCGATTCCCTTTTCATTTGATGAGGTAATTTTTTTACGGAAGTGCTCAGTGTGGACAAATGCTTTACTGTTGGCATCCTAATAAAAATAAAACAATGTGTTAATAATTGTTCTATTGACGGCTATTGTATACTAGCTATAGTACCTAGCTAGCTGCTTTAGTGCAGTTTACAGAATCTAAATTAATGAACCATATTGTATATGTCAATTAAAAAAAAAAAAATACTTATATTTAATATTATAATGCGTATCGGAAGAGTGGAAAATGTACTTTAAATTTTAATAGACCTTAACTGTTGGTACATTTAATTGAAAAATCATGCTTTCTCATACTTATATAATATAATAATGATATGCATTATGACAAGTAATATAAGTATTATAACTTATAAATATCTAATTTAATTGTAATTATCTAATTACAATCTATCTAGATAAGGCTGAGTTTATTGATACTTACTACATCAGATCATCATACATTACTTATAGTGGTATTAATCGTCCTTATAATATTAGAATATAATAATCTAATGATTATACCATGTACATCTATGGGCTAACGACTGTATACTTACAAACATGAGTACTTGATACTTGGGGATGAATAAGAATTCCAAAATAGCATAGTATAATATGTGTTTACAACAGAACACTGTTATCTATACTGTACACTATACTTTTATGTTTGGCCTAATAATGTTATTACCGAAATATTGTGTATTTTCTAAATCAATTTAGAATACAAAGAGATTTTTATTACACTTCACTGTCGGTATAATGCCAAAAATGAATATTTCTTCACTACAAACTGGGTTTTTAGGTAAGAATTGATTAAATTACAATGGATTGACTTGTAACAGATTTATATATGAAAAATTGTACATATTTTCTTTGTGGGTAACTCGTAATTATAGGTTTAATATTTGGCTATTGGTTGAACGGAACTCGACAGTTAAACCATAATATTATGAAATTATATACTTACTCGAATAGTACAGAATTTGGCCTTGGTAAAGTTTCATCCTTGTTTGGTGTGAATTCATTTGGGGGAGTAGAACTCGTGACCTTTGCACTAATTAACGAAGGCGAAATGTCTGTACCAGTAGGTTTATTAGACCCTTCGCTGGTCCAACTTTTCATCAATGCATACAACAATTATTTATTGTTAATATTACAAAATATATAATTATATAATTTTCATGTTTGATAGTAATACTAAGATAATATGGTAAATTATTACATTTTTCGTAATTATTACTAACTTTAAAAGTTATTTTAACGAATATTTGTTTATGAATTGCACTGTTACTGTATATTTACTATACGTCTATATCTATTTATTTTTAAGTTTTAATGTGGTATGTTATATTTTTAATTTTATTAATAGAAAACTTAAAATAACACTAATTAATACAAACAATAAATAGCTGTCCTGGTTTTTTTTCGGATGATGAAAATTACAAAGTTAAGAATATTTTTATAATAATTTATAATATTGATAATAGTTTTTTTTTTTAACATGGTTTTTATTACACAGAGCTGAACAATAAGCTTAATTAATAATAAGATTAAAATATTGAGTGAAGAGGTCTCCCGATGTAGGTAGGTACTTCGTCATAAAATATAAGTAATAATAAATTACGGCCCAGGGATCATTAATAAACATTTTTTGAGGGCCATTTTAGAAATTCAGGAAGTTTCTTAAGGCCATCAAAATTTAATATACATGTGTTTATTTAAAGAAAGTCATATTAAAAATTAAAATGAATGAAACCTTCATTTAATTCACCATCAAAAATAATAGTTTAAAAAATAATTGTCTCGTACCAGATACAGTTCGTTCATGGGCCACCACTATAACTAATACTAATTGATATTTTTTGTAATTTTTTTTTTAGATAAGCAGATTATGACACCATCTCCTGATAGTTGTTTTCTTTTAGAACTTTCTCAAATAGTTGAAGATGGTAGTTGGGTGAAACGAAAGTTGAGATTATGAGTTAGTCGGTTAGGTTAGCGCTGATTATGGAACTTTGCTGAAATCAATATAATCTAAAACAGGGCAATGTAGTTGAAAATGAAATATATTGAAATAAGTATGTATCAAAATAGTTTAATATTGCATTTTCCAAACCTACTCTTCTATCAGATGACAAATAAAAAATAATTTTCAGAGAAAAAAATTTGTTGAACCCATGCAAATACTTTTTACAAGAGTCTTATTAAAATTTAAATGTCACATTAATGTCCCGAGTGCATTTAATGATGTCCATGGAAAAAATAAATACAATACACGTAGGTACACCGGATGTATTTAGCACAACTTCTAACCGGTTTTTATTCACTTATTATTAGTTAACGGTTTGTGTCAAAAATGCACTCGTCAAAAAAAACACATACTATCACAGTCATTGATTATTTTCGTAATAAAAATTCTACCTATTTTTACACATCAAATGTGTACCTATTAATTGCACATTATTACATTGTAAAAATCAATTTTCTATACACATGTTGTTAGCATAACTACCACACTGTTACAAAATGTATTATTAATACTTAATAGCAATATATTATTCATTCGGTGGGTCGGTAGATGTTTGGATATACTTTATATTTATTAGAAATTAAAATAAATTTCACTAATGTATTACTCTACTATGGTTATTTGCAGTAGTATTTATAAAGTTATTTTAATTTTGAAGTTATGGAATCATATTAATAATCACATTTGATTATTTTTATCAAGTACGTAACCAAGTATTTTAAAAAGTCAACCATATAATTTTTAGAGACAATAGCTCCTCTACTTTGAAAGTTTGAACAGTTTTAAAAGTACGTGTTCCCTTGGGAAATTATTTGAAATCATGTCGATGAATAACAATATTAACTGTAACATCAACCGATGTAATTTAAAGTGTTCACAAAGAACATTTTTTTTTCGAAAAATGATAAGCCGGTGCAGGTCAACAAATATTTATGTCAATTTCTTTTTGTTTGATTTGAGACAATATTGTTTTTTTTTATTTTAAAATAATAGGTATATTACTGAATACAAAATTGTAAAGTTCTTTGTGTATGTATTATATTAAATATGACCTGGGGTTTTTGTATTAGATATATATTATAATTTATAATAGCTATCAAAAGTGTTGTGGTGATTTAAAAGTTAAAACGATTTATATTGTTAGATGGTCGTTTTTGTTATAACATTTTTTGCCAATGCATATTTTTATCCAAGGCTCAAGAAAAATACCTATTAACTATTACCGTATTCATTCACCTTACGTAGTGATTAAAAAACATAGTCAGCGACACACAATAGAATTTATTATAGCAAAAGCCGGAAGTTCTTTAATTTACATATTTTGGTACTATCAAACTTGTATAGTCTGACAAATGACTATCTATTGATTGCAAATTTGGATATAACTCATGACGTCAGACTATATTATACCTATTGGCTATTTTATTTTGAATAAACATGGGTAGATAATATTATGTAAAGGTATTTTTCGTGTCTGTCTCAAACAAATAATGTGAGTGCATCATATATTCATGTAATAATATTAGGTACCTAGTACCTTAATACAAAGGTAATACAGAAGTTACCGATTGTATACGAACAAATCGAGCAATGATCAATAATATTGGAAACAAATATAATACCTATATATAGGTACTTATATAATACATTATTTTAATATTAATACCAATTATCATGAATTAATACAGTATTATGTAGATTTTAAACGTGTATTTTAACTTTCAATATAGATGTATACTTGTATCGTCAAAGTAAAATTAATTATTACCATAGTAATTTCTTTTACTCATAATTTTAAGTTACGTTATTTAGGAGGTATATATCACCCATTCTGTTTTAGTATATAAATTAATTACATAGAATTTATTGATTGGCTAGTGTAAATCATTATTATAAAGTCATCGCTGTTAGAATTAATCTACTCTAATATACACCTACAGGGGTTTTCGTATATGTTATAAATCATAATGAATGATATAAAATTATAAAATAAAATAATATTATTTAAGTACAGTGGGCTGTGTAATATAACAAAACAATTTATTTTTAATAATTTAAAGTAATGCAATTGAATCCATGAATGCAATGAATATGCCTAATTTTAAGTCATGGATATGAAATTCTTAATAGCGACGACAATATTTTCGAAACTATTGGAGAAACATTTTTCGTCGAAAACTCGTCGGACACATGCATTTTGGATAATATACAAAATATAATATTATTCAATTTCGATAATTCAGTATAAAAGACATGATAAATCACATCATGGTGTTCTAATAACATGCGTGTAAGTGTACGAAATATTAAATATACTTTACCTAACGTTTTCTTCGTCGGTCTTCATGACTGGAGAAAACCGCAAAAACAAAACCAAAAACGTTAATTGACTGTCGATACGTAAATACCTATATACTATATGATTAGTATAACATTAAATCTATATAATTTTTTTTTTAAAGACCCAGCAGTCAACAAACAATACTCACGATAATTGATTATCTAACAATATTATTATTATGATAATCGTGACATTGTTTTAATGATATTGGTTACTTCTGTATTGTTCCACATTATTATTATTATAATATTACCTACGCTGTACCGCGGGAACAGCATTCGCCCGAGCGTACGAGATCGTGATGTGCAAAGGATTCACCGACGGGATGATAGGGCGGCCAGCCCGCTGACACACACGCACGCGGCCTACACACGGAATAATCATAATAATAATAATAATAATAACAATAATACATTATTATTACAACCAGTATTTAAACGAAAGGGGGGAGATCCCCCCACCCCACGGGCTGTGGTCCCTGCTGCGAAAAAAAATCTTCCTCTCCGACCGGCGTAAATAAATAAATTGACGATTGCACAAACAAGCGCGACGGTGCACTACCACATCAAAGACAATGATATTATTATATTATATTATATTAAATATTGTAACATAATTTATAGAGTTACCCGCGGAAGCCGACCGGAAGCGTCGGATGACGAAATAATTATATCCGATACCCGTTATGACGATGGGTACGACTTGATCACACAAGCGCAAATATGGGGGGAGGACGTAGTACCAAAAAATTAGTAATAGCTCTCTTAAGATAAATTAATCTCTGAATTCGTATACGATAAATTCAAAATTAATGTGAATAATAATAAATAATAATGTAAAGTGCTGCACGCTAAACGCACATATTCAATGCAAATGTCATGACGACATCAACGAACATAGGCACCTAACTTAGTAGATAACTTAATAAGACATTTTGAAATATTGCTATTTGTTTAATGTTCTGTAAAGTGTATTAATATTTTTTCAAGTTTTTAAGTTTTTTTTTGATCTGCTTCGTTGTGGATAACTCTAATATATTCAATAGATTACCCGTATACGAAATACAGTAATTTCTTAATTGGGTAGATTTAACTAAGTTTTGCCAAAATTAATCATATAGCATGAGTAAAAGTTTGCAGTATAAAAGTCATAAAATTAGTATAGATATTTGGGAAATTAAATTTCATGTAGAAAATAAAAGTATAAATATTTGCTAAGAATATTTTTGTCTATAAAGTTATTCATTTTTGAATATTACCACAGAAAAACGAAATTGATTTTATTTATGAGTGGATTTGTGTATATTATATTCTCATTTACATTCTGATTGTATGATTTTTCTCAATCATTAAGAAAAGTGCTGTGAATTTTCTTCTTTAAAATCATCGGAGATTCAGCGACTTAAAAATATAAAGTTGTAACCTTTAGGAATAATAGCATTCATCAGAAAATAATCATCGTAAGTAGCACCTAAACGTATGAAACCAATAGCCACTATACAATATGTTTTAAAAAATAAAGACACTCAAATATATAATTACTTAGTTGAACATACATCGATCATTTCGTATCAAATTTCTTCAAGTTATTCATTTTATATCAGTCATAAGCTTAGTATAAAAATATTTTATGCATGCTCAATTATTGTTGTCTGCAGTAACAAACGTCAACCATTGCTATAATAATTATAGCTCACGTACTGGCCACATTCTCTTCCTACGTAAGTACCTCTAATTTGCAAATACCCAAACTCAAACACGACTAATCTAACCATAACATTGAAAATTTAAAAACACACTTACTTATTTTTACATTAATATTGTTTATAATAGTTGACCAACATATTGTTATTGTTTAATTCACAAAATTATAACATTAAATCGATTTTCGACTTGAAAACAGATACTTTTATTCGATTTAAGCTGATTCCAAGGATATACTTTTTAGTAAATTATAACAGTGTTAGAACTACAAAAAATGCTTAAGAAATATTTTTAGAAAATAACATTTTTCTATTTCAATGTAAAATGTACCTATGTGCTTTTTCTTTTTTTTTAAATTTTCTATAAATTTCTTTAACTGCTGTTAATATAATCAAATTAATTATACAGTTTAACCAGATAAAATATTATCTCAAGTTCACATAATAGGTATTCAAAATAAAATAATTAAACTATGTTTATAATGAAAGGAAAATGCGTTTATTCGTCTAACTAAAATTTCCAGATTCCTTAAATACAAATTATACAATAAAATAGTACATAATAAAAAGTTAACTATGTAAAAAATAAACATTTAAATCGGCCTTGGTAGCCATGTAGTCAATAAACAGTCAACAGTCCAAATTAACAATGATTATTAAGTATTAACTTATTAATATATATATATATATATATCATTTTAAAAAAACTATCCACTCCATAGAATAATAATAATAATTCGCTACTTAAGCAGCGGTCTTGGCTAGCGACTTTCTTGGTTCCAAACTTAATTTGAATCCATCAGTCCTCTTTAAGATAATGTCAGCTTGAAGCTTCCAATCTTTTTCGGTTAGATTACTATTTATTTTGAAGTTTCGTAGGATGGTCGACAAAATAATTTTTAATTTTAACATGGCGTATTTGCGACCTGAAAAAAAAGAATTAATTAATGACAATTAATACAATTATTAATCACAAGTCGCTCAATGCTATAAATACGAAACGCTTTGCATTAAATACAATTGAAAATACGATAATTAATTTACAAATATGATTCACGAAAGGTCCTGCATAGGTTAATAATGAAAATAAATGTATACTTTTATACTTTTAAGTCGAAATCTGAATAAACAATTAACCAACCTTGACCTTATTTTAATACAATTGTATTTCATATCCTAAGTAAGTCAATTTTAAATATTTAGTTTGATCCTTATTAAAATTGTGCTTATAAACTTATTATTCTTTACATAGACATAGTATATAGAACGTGGTTCTAGTCGAGTTCGTAATAACCAACAGCGATTTACTCAAAACATATTATAATTATTAGAAATTCAAATCAAAGTACTGTCTCAACCATACTATAAATTGGAACGAAATTTTTGTATTTTTAAAATACCATCGCAATGTTATATAATATAGTATGATAATGTGACATACCGACGCAACTTCTGGGTCCGGCGCTGAACGGCACGTATGCATAATAATGGCGGCTAGCCGACTTTTCCGGCAAAAAGTTGTCGGGATTGAACACTTCGGGATTGGGGAATACTTCTTCGTTGCGGTGGATTTTGAATGTGGCGATGACGATTGTGGCACCGACTGGCAAGGTTAGGTCTTTAGAGGCTGCAAAAATAAATATATAGGTTATCACAATAAGTAATTTTAACATATTATGTATTTTATATTTTATAATAGTCATTTATTGTAAGGATTCCAGCCAAGTCACAGAATTTGGATAGGACAAATGTTCGAGTAAAACAATTCTCAAAAATATCCCTTATTAATTAGTGGTTTGAGAGCTTGATTATCAAAATCAGACTTAAGTGTTTGGAATGCTCTAGAACTGAGGATCGGTTGTTCGGTTTTTAGTCGTAGAACACAATATTATTATAATAAATTATAATATAATGTACTACTGGCCAGACGGTAGTGACGATCGAAGGGAATGTAACTATTTTAGAATTCTTCATTGTCGTGAAAAATACCAAAATCGCCACAGTTTTTCCTGGGCACACTCAGGGCAAACTCACCTAGTTTCACTTTCTCTTTGATTTGCCTTGAGATAATCGGAACTGGAGGGTACATGCGCAACGTCTCCATGATGCACCTTTCCATATATTTCATTTGCAATGTGTCTTGGAACGTAACTGGTCTATCGGAATCACCGAAAATCGAGTACAGTTCATCGACGACTTTTTGCTAAAACGAAAACGCACAGAAATCAACACGGCAAACTTCTATATGATATAGATCGAACAATAATATGAATTGCAAGTAAGCCTTACCTGTACATCTTGGTGAGCACCCATCAGGCACAAGAAGAAACTGCTACCGGCAGCTGTTGTGTCGTGACCCTAGTAAAAAAAATAACACAACAATATAAGTATTTCAGTTTTGAAAAACTGCAATTTGTATACTATGTGCAAAACACAACAAAACATTGATTAACCGAGAAAATGAAAATGTTTAATGTGGCAAAAGAAATTAATTACAATAGTTATTAATCATGAACATCGTATATACCAATATAATTACAGGTATATGGAAAAGGTTTAGGTTTAGGTAAAGTAATTTTTTTTAACTTAAAATATTTAATTAAATAATAAATAATTAGAACACCAGTTTTACTGTTGGAACTTTTTTTCAACTTTCATCATCGGTTATTTATTTTTAAATTATAATATTAATACAAACCTCAAACATAATTGTGTCGACTTGTTCACGAACTTCTTCATCGGATAATACAACTCCATTTTCTGAACATTCGATTAACAAGTCCAAAAATGCCACTCTTTTCTTCTCGCCTACGGATTCAAAACACAACAGTTTCTTTAGAACCAGAAAAATTATTGGTCTATAATGTATATGATGTGCATTACCTATTCCGTCGTCTTCTACATCCAAGTCGTCTTTCAGACCAGCAGACTGACCGAATGAGTTCCCGTACGGTACTTCTTCTACATCAAGAGTTGAATTTGTTTCAATGATTTCCTCAGAAGCTACTGGAATATCGGAAACCTCTTTCAACTGACTCTTTTTCTTCAAAAATTCTTCTTTCTTCTTCGCCAATACCTAGTAGATTTACAAAAATATTTTTATTAGACGTTTATCATAAATCAAAAATAGTATTATATTATACTGACGTTGTTTGTCAAACCATGAATCAGGTCCAGAAGCCCAACTTGTTCCTTTGCGTACTTGGTAAAATTGAAAATAAAATCTGGTTTTAGCCACAAGTTTGTATGACGCATATGTAAAATATCACACATTCTTTAAAAACAAAAAACAAATTAATTATTTTAATTTAATCATAATACCAGTACATTGATGATTATCAGTCCTTCTCATTAATCCAATATACATTTTAATAAAATACTCAGCTTTTTAATAATCAACAACTGCTATAAAGGATCGATTTAGACTGAACATTTTATGAATATTCACTAATTATTATGTAACATTATATCATATTTATACATTAGAATAAGAGTATATAATATATAAGTTATTGTGGACGTGGACAGCTTAACTACGAATCAACTGTTGTAGGTCAATTGATTCTAATATTGTAACCGTTAAACAAAAAACCTCATTGTTATGGGTAGATAAAACCCTAAATGAAATATATCATGATTTGTTTTTTTAGTTTGCTTACTTCATAACAGCGGCAGCGTATTCGAAACCACTTTTCTTTTGAGTTTTCTTGCTCACTCCCATGGCGGTTTCTGTAAAGGTAAAAAAGGGAATGGTTTAGTAAAATATATCACCCTTAAATAGCCAATGACGGTATAAACTAATGATAATGAATTTCAAAATGTCAGATTTACCCAGCAAAATCTCCACT
Organism: Aulacorthum solani; assembly: GCA_008528875.1. Taxonomy (NCBI): domain Eukaryota; kingdom Metazoa; phylum Arthropoda; class Insecta; order Hemiptera; family Aphididae; genus Aulacorthum; species Aulacorthum solani. Next base: position 6,152 of record PVMI01037827.1, on the reverse strand, counting down.
GTGCACTCGCTCATGAAATCGTGAATGTCAAATGTGGAGCTTCCCATTTTTCTGAGCTTACTGACTGTGTCACGGCTGTTGACGTTGAAGAGTGTCACGAATGACTTGAGCACGTTCAAGTGGAAAGTCGGTGCGATCAATTTTCTGTGGGCCCTCCATTTATCACCTGTCCAAAAAGTAAATCATAATAATACGAAGGTTTTACAAGAATATCAAAAACTATACATGGCTTATGGCCCTCGAGGGTTGATACATTATTACATTTCAACAATCATTATTTAAATTAAATTAATTTTGTAGTATCTATCACTGCAGTTAAATAAAATATTATTCATTTATCTTTTTGTAAATCTTAAATACGCCATTAGTGTTAAACGTATGAACGTCATGCTTACCAGTGCTTATTAACAGGCCATTTCCTAACCATGGTTCGAAAAGACGGTATTCGGGAGATTTGTCAATATACACGTTACTGCTCAGGATCACCTGAAAATTCAAACATAACACTATATAGTTTTACGTTTGTATTTATGTCGAAGAAAGGCGAGGAAAAAATTATATTTAATCTACAAAAATATTTAAATACGTTACCTCAACGTCCCTGGGATCGGTCAAGAACACTAACAACCTGGGTCCGATCCACATTTTGATGGGTGAATTCCTTTCAAATTCAAAACTCCGTTCGTAAATTTTATCGAAAATAGCTGTGAATATAGAATATAATAAATAATAAATAAAAACACTCGCATTAATTAATTTAGGAGTCACCATATACATATAATATCATTATTAATAACTCACTGTGTGGGTCTTGCATAAAATCTAATGCATTTCCTAGAAGAGGTAATCCTTCGGATCCTGGGATCTTACTAGCGAGGTCATAGAGCTGCTTGCGGGACATCCGGAAGTATATGTACCATAACACTATTGCCGGAGTGAGAAGGTAGAAAAACAGATTGAACGCCGACAGTGCGAAGAGTGGGTTGACACCCTGAACGTTGGTTGCCATTCTGCACAAGCACACGGTTATTCGTTAATAAATCTCAATTAAGTGTATGATAATATTTATCAACTCTCAAAAAAAAAAAAAAAACATTCGATTGATTTGCGTTATAAATTATAACAAAATATATGGTGAGTTAAAATTGTAGTTAATTACGTACTTCGATGATTTATTATAAAATCAAAAATATATGTAAATATAAGAGTATTTAAATCCTTTGTTGTATAATTATAATATCTATCAATGTAAAATAGGTATCAATACATAAACAACAAACTATCCGAAGAATCATGAATATGCGAATAACCGATTGATATGCAAACGGACACGATATTAATAACCTTATATTTTTATTTGACCTGTCGTAACTACGGACTAGGTTAATTAATAAATATGATAATGGGTAAATAGGTGAAATGTTTATCAAATATATTGTATATTAAATAAACTGATTTTAATGAATTTTCAAAATATATTGTAATTGTATATCTTTAGTTATTTAAGTGATTTTTCTTATACGAAGTTATGTCTGGTTGGATTATTATTAATTAAGAATTATTTTAAATTAACATCTTTTGAAATAGTTCTTCAAATGTATTTTTTGAAAAATAAGTTGTAAATACAAGTAATATTACTTTCCAAACAACATACATGTTTGGTTAGATACTTGTAAAATATATGTGCATTAAAATGTGGCCAAATAAGTTCCAATGTGAATTGTAATTCAAAATTATTCGATGCATATTTTTACATATTTTACTATTTTTAGTTTTAAATACATATCTCAGGATTTTAAGGTCATATTTCGTTTAATGAATGAATATTTCGATATTTTGTCATAATTTGCGTATTTATGTATTTTTAAAAATATAATATCAATTGAGGAAAAATTATTTTTATTTTTAAACTATAGATTATTTGATAATAAATACTTTTATACTCTATTTGTACTTAACTACTCTTTTATTGTGCTTTATTTTATAATACTGAATTTAATTAATATTTACATTATTATTTTTTGCATATATACCGAATGTCATGTGAAAAAACTTAAACCAAAAATATAAGTATATAGGAACCTCCTAACTGTCCTAATCAATTATAATACTTTTGGTTAAAATTTTCATTTTTAAATTAAGAATGGAATTTTTATACTAAGTAATTAAACTTAATGTTTGGTCTTCAAAACACTACATTATACCAACATTTTAACTAAATGTTCTTCTATATTATCATCGAAATACATAATTATACAACACTAATAATTATTCCATGTTTATAATTTAACTTTATTTTTCTTCGAATAATTGCTTGCATACATTTTATAAACACATAATCACAATTATTACTAACAAACAAAATTATATTTTTATAGTTGAATTAATTTTGTATACAAATTATTTTATTATTACACATACGCGAACTACGTTAATATAGACACAGTGTTTTATTATAATAGGCAGGTAAATTAAAACTAAATTAAAACTGGTTTCTTACAAAATAACAAAATATGAATATTAAATTAGGTATAAATAAAAGTATCTACCTAATAATTAAAAACTCTGTTTACACTTATTATGAATAAGTAGTCACTTTTATAAAACAATTTATTATAAAACATGTATTTAGTATAATTATATTTTGCTTTTGTTATAATTCCGATCTGTACGCTAATGATTTTTTTGTAATAATATTTTAATAGTATCAAAAAAAATAAGTTTGATGGTTAAAAGTACTTGTTTCAATGAAATCGTCAATATTGTTACTTAGTTATTATATTTTATTTTGGTGTTTAGGAAATCGAACAAATACGTCATGCAAAAGATATAATAAAGGTACATTAAAAACGACTTACGGCAATCATACAGTCCTTGAAATATTTGTATAATTTAGTGAAAATATTGTTTTTAGAACTACACTGTAATTACTACTATTTATTATTTATTTTATTATTTGTATAGGCATTTCAATTATATACCATAATATGATGTAATATCACTATATATTAATTGCTTTAAATTTTGTCACCTAATTAGTAATTGGTGTGTTACTGTCAGTAAAATGTATTTGTACCAATTTGTATTTCCTACAACTTAAAGCAAACACTTTTATCTAATTTAAAAAATCTACGTTTTCATATTATACCGATTTTTGATTCGAATAATAACTGTGCCTTTTTTAATTAAATGAATAGTTGATGTAAAAAAGGTACTTAATGCTACATAAATAAAATAATAATTAGTTGAAAAAATTTTGAATTTTGGTTAGGTGCTAAATGGTTTACTAGATTATTTTACAATCCATTTAAGAGTATAGTCCAACATGTATCATCATTGATCCATTATTTATGATCGACGACAAAAATCATAAATCATTTTAAATATTATAAGACTTTTAATTTACTTTAAGCTAAATAATATAAAAATTGAAGAAAAAAATAAGTTTTCTATCTTCATTATTTTATTGATAGTTATTATTTTTTTTTTTTTACTAAAAACCTAAAATTCTACTTTGTTTCGGTCGAAAGTCGTCAATCAAAATAATGATGAGGTCTAGTGATACATGCTTCCACATCATTATACATGCTCAGTAACAGCAAAATAATAATAACGATCGATAAATTATAAAGAAAACATAATTGTGTAATACAAAATAAGTAAAATATTATAATAGGTATAATATAGCACAGAACTTTAATCTAGAATGGAAGTTTTTATAATAATATAATGTATAATGTATAAAAATGAAAAAATATTACCTGTATCATGCAATGTCAACGAAGTCTTGAAAAATCAAAGCCAATAAACAAAATATTTAAAATAAACTAAGCACAAAAATGTGAGTGAAAATCGGAGCGCTCAGCTCCAAGCTACTGCACACTGTGTTGTTTAATGTCGATGATGTCTTGGTGTCTTGTAAATGGTTGTTGAAGGAACACTGAACGCTGAACACATAACATGGCTTTGGATACGACCAGCTTTTATATACGCGCTCATTGCACAGGTAGTATGCCAATGAATGCGTAATTAAGGAGGATCAAGGATCACCTTAATTTCCATCGTCATTAATACATTATTACTATTATTGTTTTTTTTTGTTTGTTTGACAATTGGTTTAAGACGCATATCGTCAAGAGGTGAGGGAAAAGTTCGATTGGTTAAGTTAGTTTAATCACAGAAAGAAAAAAAAACACCGATGGATATTAACTATGATTTCATGTATTACATGTGCATTTAAACTATACCTAATAAACGCACCAATGTTCTATTATTACAATACTTTCATGACGTTTTTGTTTTTATATTTTTATATTTACAAGTGATAATCACAAACACGGTGTAAAATAAAACATAATTACTCGACAATATCATAAAACAGGTACCTAACAGATGGGCAAACAGAGTTTTCATTGACTGTCTAAAAATCGTTTTCAAACTGCCACCAAAAATAAAAGTTTCTCTTCGGATTTTACAAAATCAATTTTTTATATCAACAATTACATATTAATCATGGATTAATCATGGAATTTATCATATATTTACTGAGAGTTATTTTCCAATTTTAAAACTACATTTTTTGTGTTTTTATACATCTATGAACTGTATACATTACATTAAAACATTTATTATTTCATAATATTAAACATATTGTCTTTATTTGGTTTTAATTTTTCAGTGTCTTAACTTAAATATTTTCAAACGTTGGGTTCTTTATTTTAATTAAAAATGAATATTAAATTTTATTTAATAAACGAACAAGTTGAACAACCGTCAATCATCTAATATACCCAATATTTAAATCTAACTAAAATGTTTATTTCTCATGTTAAAATAAATTGATTTTAATTTAAATAAATAATTGTATCAAATATGAACTAAATCAAATTAACAACATTCAAATAAGTTTATTGTAATTGATAAATTATACCCAAGTAAGTTATACTTGATATACTAAGAAATTAATACTAATATACTCAGGTGTATACAAACGTGAATATCATTAATTCAATTTCATTTAACACATTATATTGCAGAAGCTATGAAAATAAAAAAATATTTTATAATACAGTAATATGATAAAAAAAAATAAAATTATTATGTTCATTTATCAGATTGTATATAAATGATATTCCTTCGTTTTTACACGATATTATAGTGTGATTTTTTTTTTTAGATTTATATTAATTGAAAAATATAGGTAGTGGTTGTAGAATAATTGTTCATAATATTAATTGTATTTGATTTGAAGCTGTATAAACATATTTACCTACATCATTTCAAATTGTTGGACTCGATTAAAGTGTATACGTTCCGCAGTTCTCATATTCATATTATTATAAAATTATTAACTATTTATCATCAGAAACATTAAAATAAAGTTTATAAATAAAATTATTGTCAACGAATAATCAAGCGATTGTTATATTATGTTATTTTAAATTTATACATTTCAGATTTTTAGCGAAGTTATTTTAAACCCTTTTTTTGTCTTAAGATATTATTAATAGTTAAAAACTATTTAAAGCTTCAATATTGTTGCAATCGTATCTAGTTTTTACTCCGTGTAAGTCAAAAGTAGAAATATCCTAGTGTTTAAAAAATAATATGGAAAAACAAAAAAAATGTATTTAATTCAGAAATGAATTGCAGCATAGGCCATAGAATCTTGAAATTTTCACTAAATATTTTCATTGGTATTTTATTTATAGACACGTTATAATTTAAAAAATATTTTAGCTTTGTTTGAGCTATTTATATTTTATAGGCATTTTAAATTTTTCTTTTTTTTATGATGAAAAATATTTGAACAATTAATACGAGATTCATTATATATGTCGTTCTATCAGTTGTAATGCAGTCGAAAAATAACTATAGTAAATGTTATAGGTACCTAAGCCTTTTAATTTCAATATTTGACAATAATATAAAATAATTTTAGTACCAAAGGTGTAAAAATTGAAATAAGGTTCATTATAGATTATAAGTTTTCCTTGGAAAAATTAAAAATTATAAATTAGACCCATCCTATAATTTTATAAGCGTTTAAAATTCAAATTTTAATTTAGTCAGATGTTTATAAAAACATGATGTAATTTTAATTCAACATTTTTAGTTATTATGACGTTGTAGTTCAGAAAAATATTATCCTT
>PVMI01037808.1:0-11108 GCA_008528875.1 Aulacorthum solani | reverse complement strand
GTCCAGCAGTGGAATAATAATTATATACAACAATCAACAAGTAAATATATTATGTATAGTACAATACATATATGTGTCTGCTATACAAGTCGCCGCAATAATTCATGTGAACGATTTTTCAACGTACCACAGACAGATTATTTAGCTTCATCTTTATTTATTAGAATTTTTTAAACAAACGATCAACGGTTATTGATGTGTATTGTTGCGAGTTCAAACTAAGCTTATATGTATTGTAATACTACCTGTTTAGTATTTATAGGTAACTGGTACGCGTTATTATATGACCCCTGCAACTATCGACAATTTTACGATTTTAATTAACGAATAATTTCTTAACAAATGTCATATGTTACTATTTAAAAATGTAAACTAATATTCAAACAAGCGTTCTCAACGTTTTTCAATATACTCAACGTTCAAACGCTAAAAATATTTATAATAATTGTAAATCATTAAAAAAAAAATTCTTACAAAAATTAAAATTTTTTTTAAACTGATGCAAGTCTTAAATAGTGGGTATACAATACATGTACTTCAAAGAAGGTCCTCAGTTATCAAATGCACTCTATTGTAAATCAAAAATGATTAATTGAACCATTAGCTTATGCCTTCATCACCATGCATACACCATTATTATCATTTATCAATTATCACAGTTTTTCGGGATTTCTGAATATTCAATAAATTACATCCCAAATTACTTTGTACTTTATAATATAGTTCTATATTTTATAATTTTAACGGCATAAATCGGTGAATTACGTAAAACTGTTAAACTTCTTCTTTTATACTAGATATCTGAAAAAGGTTTTTTCTTTTAAAAAGCATACTTTACTGTAAAACAATAGTTACTACGCAAATGATGAAAAAGCCATTCAAACACTATAACCAAATACTTGGACCCCTTACCATTAATTCGCATAATAATTATATTATAATTATTTTGATTAAACATTTTTTTCCGATAGACTTTTAAACAATTATATACGTGCTGAAGTAATTTTAAAATCGTTGAGTATACTCAATATACGTAATGTTTTTGTATTTCCTCTGTAAAAAACAAATATAATAAAATAGATTTAGAAATTAAAATGTTGTTAAAATATTATATATAAAAAAAAATGTTCAATTGACGTATTAATAACTGATAGGGTGCAAGGTCAATGTCAGATGAAATAGGGATAAAGGTTAAGTAAAGCAGCAAGGACAATTAATATACTACGACGGTTGTCCTTAAGCGTCAAAAGTTGTATTCTGGCTCTGCAGGACTATCCATCAGGCTTGCATATTCACTTTATTCAGAAGGTATTATTTTAATTTAATTTAAATTAAATTGAATTTATAATTTAATTATTATATAATAATATATAATATTTTCAAGTACACATTATTGATCGTACTATGTTGTTGAAAGCATTGTAGTTTTCTTATAATTCTATTCAATAGACACTTCATGACTTAGTGAGTAACCTTACCGGGTAGGTGGTAACTATATTGATACATGTTGTCTTTTAATAGTATAGGAAATAATATACATAACAAGTTAGTACAAAATAACCAATATTTCGTAACTAAAAGTAGGCAGTCGATTTATGTATTCGAGTTTATCGTTTTATCAATATTTCATAATTTAATTACTAATAAATATATTATGTTTGTGTACATACATAATAAAGATACTTTTAAAAACAATTATAGCTATAATTACTCTGTATTCAATGTAACATATTAACATAATAACATAGGTAATAAAATGCACAACAAATATGTTAAACTTGTAGTTTGGATAATTTTGATAACCTATTCATTAATAGGTATAATATAAACTCATAAATCATACCTAATATCCAAATTTAGGCCGTTTAAGAAAAACAGATCTCATACCTAATATTTTAATTAATTCACTATTTCGCGTGGGTCGTTTGATTTTTGTCTGATTGATAACTAACCTAACCTTCCACTACAGAACGAGCGTGGACAGGAAGGATAGATTTTTGAAACTGTACCACTGTTTTATACATATGATACACGAGGATAAAATGTCTAAAACTATCTATAATCTAAATAAGTACAGTATTCTATTATAAATTGATGTTTATGTTATATTACTTATATTATATAAATACACATCAAACCAATATATATATATATATGTATTCAGTGTTATTCCATCAAAATACGTCTGCAGCATTGTGAGTACACCCTAAATACGCATACTATATTACCTATACTTGTTGTTTTTGTATATAGGTATGTATTTTGTATACTGTTAAAGTAGCCTGAGCCAGACGCATTAGCAAATCAAATATTTTATTTATACGGTACAGAGAGAGAGTGAGTGCGTGCGCGTGTGTGTGCGTGTGTGTGTAGTGTAGTGTGAGTGTATAGCTGCATCAGACTGTTATGATCACGGACTAGGAGGCTGGAATTTCTTATAAACGAATGTGAATCGCGATCCAGATGAAATCTCGTCAATGTTGTACACGCATAAGTATACACTCGATCCGCAAACCGTATAACATTTTACATGATGTGTAGCGCGCTCACACACAATGCTATCCCTATTAATAAATATATATATGTATATGTTTATGTATATGTCTAACAGAAGCAACCGCCGGGAAACGATTTTCCATTACAAATCGTATGTGCTACTCGTACATATTGGATGTGTGTGTGTGCAGGGCGAGGTTTCCTGTGCATTGCCCCCGACGTATAGTGTCCTTATCGTGTACGTAAGCGTGGACACACAGGAAAGAATGAACGCTGTGTGTGTTTTGGTGTGAATTTCCGATAATTATTATAATTATCATTATTCGATAAGTATGAGTATACTATATATATATACAGGGTGGGCTACTGATTTTTCCTGTGATGCATTGTTGTTGTGTGGCGGAATGGGATAAAACCTGACGGCGGTTCACCATCACCCCTGTATATACATTATATTATTATAGTATGTAATACTAAATGTAACAATGAATTTTATCTTGGTTTTCTATTTATTGTTTATGTAAAATCTAAATGCACAATGCGAGAACATTGATCGTGCAAAAAAAAATAATCTCTGAAGATAATAATGTTCACATGCCATTTACCTACACTACATTAATTATTATTTAATGTATCTTATAATAGTGAATGTACTAAAGTGTGAATTTGTTTTACTAAGCAAAGGTCAAAATTAAATGAAAATAGAAAATCACTGCGTATTTTGGACTGTGGTCGTTCGGGATTAAACTACTCGCAAAATATGTTTAATAACTCGCAATCGCTACGGATTAATTTGGTTACTCACCTACAGCTAGGACAACAGACAGCAGTATTATTCAATTACCTACTTTTAAATACAAAACGCCCTAGCTTATTTGTTTTTGCGGGACTCATGCAAAATGTTCCCGAAATATTCTGCGGCTCTCCCACCCATGGACAGCAGAGGGCGACGATGACCGTCAGTGGTAGTTCACCTGCTTCTGTAAGAGGTATGAAATTGCTAGTAACATCTGCAGTGATTCTCTGCTGAAATAATTTCGATGAAATAACAGTATTATTTTTATTTTTCAATTTTTTCCCTGTACCTATATCATTGTAAGTATTTGAATGTCATTGTGTTAAAGACTATTTTACATATATACTAAGACTATAGGTTGACAAAAACGTTTACGTTTTGATAAGATGTCATATTATTGTATTTACATTTTTTTCTTCGTAAATGTTAGAATTAAATCGTAGAATTTTTCATGTTCTGTTCAATTTGTTGAAGTACTTAAAAATATAACATTTTTATTTTATACGACGAATTATGATAACTTAAAAAAATGTGGTTATGCCGTGTTCTTGAATACTGTATAGAATTATGATAGAATATTTGTATCAATTTTATAATAATATAATAATGCGACACCAATCAAATGTTTTGATTACATGATCTTTAATTTTTCGCAAAACCAATGTAAAATGATAGTTTTTGTAGATTTTGTGAACGAGCTCTACACGTTCGAGAAATGTCGAATGACTTGTTTGTTTAGAGTGGTAATTGATTTGATAATCATTTATCGCTAATCTCGGAGTTAATCTATTAATCAACGGTTTTAGCTTACATGTTAGATCAGTTTAGCGACACTGAACGTATTGTATTTTAAGTGGATCAATTATCTTAAACGAGGTTTTCAGAATACTGTTTTATTATGATAAGACCAGAATATGTTTTTTCAACCATAATTATACACGATTATACGAATTTAAACTGCAAGTGAAAAACAAAAGCGACTGTGCGTAATATTATATTAATTGTATATTACTGAATTACCCGCAGACTTCGTTCGAGAAAAATGAACAATTATAAATACGGCACTCTGTGTATTTGGATTTTAATGTAGGCTTAGTTCACGGGTATGTCGGTGTCAGTGTACCTCGCTTTGTGGACGAATACGACTGAGGTGGGGGGGGGGGAGAAATCTTTTGGATTATATGACTTAATCGTATTTTGGTTTAAGTATAATAACTTCATGAGTTAAATCAGTTTAGGTGTAAAATTTGTATTACCTACAATAAAATATTATACTCCTAATGGTATTGAAGCAAGGGAAAAATAAAAATTTTGAAGTCATGTCACCTATACTTAACACCTATAGTAAAAAAATAGAAATTATTACGTTTAAAAGTTGAAACCATTTAAAATGTCAATTTATCTGAAATGATTTATAAAATATACACTGCAGGTTCGTGAACAATTTGTAGACAAAAATTGTGGGTATTATGATGATTCTTAACCGATCCCAACCACTGTTGTCTCACACAATTTTGAAGCCTTACTATTGAACAGGTAGTAATAGTCCAGTTTGTTTTTTAAGCCGCATATAATGTATAAAATACAATATATATTATCTGTATATAAAAAAAATACAGCATTATAAAAAAGTAAAACCCAAACTGGGTAGTCAGAATAATACACCTTCATCAAGGTCAAGAAATTTATATATATTTTTTCTTACAGCAGTACCGCCAGAAGATCATCTTCCCCTATTGCAATAAAAGACGACATAGGGTCATCGTTGGTTGAAAACCGTGGGTCGTTGCAGAAAATCATGTATCCGCAGAACGCGTCCAAAGACGGCAGGTAAGATATAATATAATAAATTATAACTTATATTCTCGTAAACAAATATACAAGGTGATTTTACTTATTCGCCGTCAGGCATCATCATAGCAATATGTATTACAATTATAATGTGTACCCCCCCCTCCCCCCCGAAATGGCTTAACAGTTTTCGTATGTGGGACATTAACTTTACTCCATCATCCCTCGGCGGCGAAGGGATTTGCTTGTTATAACTTATAACATATAATTACTTTCATACACATTTGTAATAACAAAAATAAGAATGGTTCGTTGTAAAAAAAAATCACCCTGTAACTACCAATATATATAAATTATATAATATACTGTGTAGGTATAATGTATATGTTTACCGTTTTGAGAATCTCTTTCGGGCCTGCAATGGAGATTAATAATAATAAATAATAATAATACGAATCTCGTTTTCTATACATATAACATATACATTGTTACCACCACCATGATACAATATTGTATGTATTTACATATATATATATATTATGTATTGTGTGAGGCCCTGTAGCGAAAAAGTATATATATATTATTATAATAATAATAGCATAATACTGACGGCTTATTGTACCGTTATGTTGTGTACGAAAACGGCGGTCAAGTGCGGTGATCGCGAGCACTACGCAGTTTGCACCCTGCGAATTAAATCGAAAAGAAAAGATGGTGGAAAGGGGTGCAGAAATACGGGATCGACGCGGCGAGACAATATATATTATATTGTGGTTATTATTATTATAACGTTTAGAGGAATGCGACCTTATACTTTTTGCCACAATAAAGATGAAAGATTATTGTACTACGGCCAAAGGGTGGTGTACGGCGGACGTCAATGCGTGTGTAAGACCTATATAATAACACACTGTTAACCGCGGTTGAATGCCTCGCGATGTTGCAAATTTTAGCATATTTATTATTTTCTCACGTGGGTGTCGCAGCCGTAAAATTATATCGCTGCAGGTACATCAGCTTTATACATATTATAATACCTCATACTATATAAATGCATAAATGCCTACACACACATTGTAACAGTCTTCTTTCTCGTCTGTGGTCTGTCAATAAACGGATCGACGTCTATATAATGTAATATACATTTTTTTCGCCCCTGCATCGAGAAGTATCATTTGTATTCTTATTGTCGTATTTTGTATTATTATATATTTTTATGGGAATCCGGTGTTTTGTTCGATTTTCAATATCATATTATCACTACTACACTGCAGGAGCTGCGTGTTGTCTACGTATATATATTATATACGGTATCGGCGTATCATAGTCTGTAATATATTTGTAGGTACCTTAAGTATAGGTTTATGGTGAAATTGAAGTATAGATATAGCGATATACTCCATGATAAACAGTTTTCAAAATCCGATTCAACCTATAGTAATAATTTTTCTGATGTACCTATATATTTATAACTTACCAAGTACCAACATAATATATATTACTCATATTATACTAGTGATTTATTGTACAATTGTATTGTCTTTGGACTTTGGTTTGCTCCTGAAATGTATTAATATTTCATTAGGTCATTTTTGGAAAATCTTGATCAATTTTATCATTGCATTTAATATAAGTCATATTAACTATTACTTGGTGTTGTATTGATTTGTTAATACACGAGTCTATTATTGAATTTGAACATTTACTAGCTAGTGATCATTTTGAATACATTGTGTACATAGTATTTAAAACTATAATCAAACCTTTGAAGCTGTCTAACGACAAATAATTTCTTTTAGAATAACTAGTTCATTTCTGTCTGATACGACTATACGAATGATATGTATACACAATACCTGTACTATATGTCTATATAATACATCGTCGTCATCATAATATATCAAAGTGATGAAAAATATTCGTGATCTCGATGCGTGGGTATTTTCTAAGCGGAGATCTTCAAACGATTGAAACTCTCGTCCATGCAACGACAAAATCCTCTATGACCACCGAAGTATTATCGTAAAGATGTTGATCAGGTACTAGTTATAACGCGCTTGCGCTATTCAATCATCTTATGGTTATAGCGGTATTGTTGTCGAGAGCCGTAATATATTATATTATTTATTTATTTATATTTATATATTTTATAAATCTGTAAATATGTATTAGAGTCAAATGGTCATTTTAAAATTACTTTTTTAATGTGAATGGGTACCATTAACATAATATACGAATTCGGCAGTTAATTCAGTTCATGTAATCATGTATAAACCTATAATATTATAGCTACAGTCTGCGACTGCTCTTAACCGTTTCAATGATTTCGAGTCGTGTTGTATTAAATCGGAGGCTACATTCGACAAAGTGGTGCTTATTACAAAAATAATGTATAAATATAATGTGGTTTTTACAAACTAATTAATTTATAATAATTGCATAGGGAAATAAAAATGTATCCCGCTGTGCAGACGACTTCGTGTGTATAATTTATTTATTTATATTATGTATTTCAATGCACTCTCACTATTATAATATACAGTATCCTTTATTCCTTTAAGATGTAATAATAACAACTGTACATTAATAAGACGTGTTTATTGAATACGTGTCGTATACCTAATCGATGCAATATGTAAAGGAAAAATCCCATCACGCGTAATATAAATTATTATAAACTATTCTTCCGCCAACTCCAATTGTCTGATCGTTTGTGTGTTTGGTAAAAAACTACTCTGTTGGCATGTTATTTATTTTATTTTTTACACATGCGGTCGTTTTGCTGTGATCAGACTTGTTTCCGAGTCTTACGAAACAGTAATATGCATACAGTCTATCATCAATGTCTCCCTAGAAGAACAGAAACAGATTTCGTCAATGTAATGTGTTAAACGTGCATCAATGTCCAAACATAAAAATATAAGGTGTTTACTATGTACCTACCTGCTATAAAATATTAATGTGTTATACTTAGGCTGTTTTTTGTATTTTTCAAATACCTATTATTAGAACCCTTGATCCTTGCATGCCTACCAAACTGTTTTTTTTCTCTTAATTTTTTGAAATGTTGAAAAGAATCTTTGTGGTCTAAAGTCACTCGAATAAGATCTGATTGTTATTCTATTGTTACACAATTTAACACTTACACCCGAGTACAATTTGTACATATTAAATACACGTGGTCGATGCACAGGGAAATATTGCTCCAGGTTGTAGAGTGCAAACCATTTCATAACCACATTTAATAATAATAATAATAATAATAATAATGTAGTCTCATGAAATTATATTTTAATAGTTTTACTAATAATACAAGCATGTAATCAAAAAAATTGTATTTGTTAATTTGTGACAATGGTGTGCGACCTCGACGAACGTGATTGATGAACGCTATTCGTTGTAAATATAAATTATAAACCATATATTTTATTATGCCATATTATAGCTATATTATATTATTGTATGCACTAATAATATAATTAATACATATTTGCTTCCGATATTTTTCTATATTTTATCATTAAAAACTTAATCTGAAAATTCCTAATAACCCTGCATATTATGACGATGACGAATACGTTTTTATTGAAACGCCGGTCCTTGAACCTGTTATAACATTTACCACAACATATGCGACGGTCGTCACTTGTCGAGTCAAAAGTTTACGAGTGATTTCGTGCGGCTATCATCTAATATTTGTCTTAGCAAACTAAGTACGATACTTGGACATTGTTCACATTTTGGGAAATATGTATTACGGAAAAGAAACTTTTACTTTGTAAAAAAACAAAATAACTATAAATCGTATACCTAGTAGACATTACTATCGTATAACCTGTAAAAAAAAATGTTAGTGGGTTACCCTGAAGCTTAGCTGATGATAGTGGCCGATTGAAATATTTTTACTGAATTCTCAGAGTAATTTGTATAAGTACCTTACATAATTTATCACCTATATAGATAAATTTAATAATAAAAACTTGTTTATTTTTGTTATTAGTATTTAATTAAATTATAGAAAAATAAGTAAAATCGTTGTTCTTAGTTTAAATATTTATTTTTGTTCAAATTTTTACTTAAAATGTCAACAACAAAAAATGTTTGGTACATTTTTAAGTTCCAATGTTATAATATACTTGCGAGAAACCTTGTATTAAGTTTTCAAGACTTAGCTATAATAATTAAACATTTAATACATTTTAAACTATAAAACAATCTGCAAATTTTAGTAATTTTGTCAACATTTTTTCGAATTTTTTGGTTGATCAACATTTTTTTTCAATATTAACAAAAAAAGGATAACTTTTTTTAAATATCTATACATATCTTGGAAATAGTTTTTTTAAATTACGCTATGACGTATAGAAAATTTCAATGTAAATTCCGATATCTGTAGTTATTCATTTTTGAATTGTATCAAAATAATTAATTGTATTTTGTTTGTATCTAGTTTTCCATAAGAATTACTGTTTTTCCCTAATTCTTTATCAACTAAATTCACTTTCTTACCAGAAAAGATATTGAAGTTGAAAATCAAAGCATTTCGTCTATACAATCAATCGTGAACACATGCTACACGCACACACACACAAACACATTGTTAAATCAATACTTTCATTTCTCCGCTCAGAATCTAAAAAGTAGTTGTAAAAATGCAGGCTTGAATATAAATAAAGGTGTCAACAACAATAAAAGTAAATAACTGGGGATATAATTAATAATCAGGCATAGATATTTTTATTTTCTATCACTTATAAACTTTAAAATTTAATGTGTCTAAAAATCAAGTACCTTTCTGTAAAATACGTAATAAAAATAACAAAATATTATAGGTATCTACAAAAACCATTTGACTAAGCAATGTTAATAACAATTTGGGTGTTAAGATAATTATTTAAAAACTAAATTATTGTTAAAAAACCAGTCGATATTAAAATATTTGCCTTGACATAAGTGACAAAAAAAAAAAACAATCCATAAAAAAATCAACAAGATAAGAAAATAGAAATCTTTTCAAAAACATAGTATATATTGAGAAATAGATTACAAGATTTGTTAATTATTGGACTAGTAGATACATAATAATAATTTCGGATGAAGTTTTAAATTAAATTAAGCTTTTACTGTATTACATAATTGAAAAACAAAACATAAAAACATAGGTAAAAGAACTCATAATTTATATGGTAATATGAACAAACATAATATATAAAATGTACATATTAATATTATATTGAATTCAAAAAAGTCTAAAAATCGGGAAATGTTAGTATACTCTACTATATTTTTAGTATCTTATTATGAAGCATAATATTATATGAATATATATATATATATATATATAATTAATGCAGAATTATTCTGATAAATCCATTCCCTGCAAATTACCTGTGTGTAATGTGTAGGTACTATATACTTTGCAGTTTGTTCACTGAAATTTAATTACGGTGCACAATGTCCGGAAAACGTGCAAATTTTACTACTAGGATCTCAGTGATTATCTAAAAACCTAAACAATAACAATAAATTGACCCTCCCTGGCGCAGTGCATGTGATCCTCCATTTCGTACTTTGCCCGTGAAATGTAAACCTATACATGGCCACATATTTATATAATATTATCGTTTTGTATGATTTCAGGTGGAAAAACTTGTACAATAGCGAAGCGGGTAGTGACGTCATATTTTTGGTCGGAGACCCCGAATGTTGGAGGTTCCCCGCTCACATAGATGTGCTACGTCAATACCCGGTCTTCGACGCCATGCTCCGGGAACCTTGGTCGAAAAAAGGCACCCCGATCCACATACCGGATGACGACCCTAGAGCCTTCGACAACCTACTCAAGTGAGTCGTTGTTTCTTTAATAGGTACTAGCGTGCTACGATAAATTGTTTGGTGTTACACACTTAACTATAGCCTATATAGGTACTCTATAACAAAGACATTTATCGTCCGATGACATATTTGCGTTGGGTAAACATAATTTAAATTAGGATATCCAGAAATATCTATATTTAATATCATC
>PVMI01037782.1:0-11425 GCA_008528875.1 Aulacorthum solani | reverse complement strand
TAAGTTCCCACACAAAAATTTATTTATATTTAGGACAGACAACTTAAACGTATTTAAAATGTGTTTGTTTTTGTAAGACTACGTCAGTATGACTATGTGAAGAGTTTGAGCTTTCGCAATAAGCCAAATAAAATTTAATTTTTTTCTACTACTAATATCATTGATTTTAGAATCAATGCTATTATTACAACTTTTATTATTTTATACCTATGTACAAATAACATGTGGACCATACCTATACATTATATTATAAATTTTCATTATATATTTGGACTAGATTCAATCAAAAACTTGATTGGACTTTTTTTATGCAACAAAAAACAAACAAATTTAAACCACGCCAACTACGTTCAAGTCGTCAGTCCTAAGTCTGAATGAAGTAGGAAGGAAGTTTGCATCCGGTATAATTTTTTTCGTGTGGGAACTTACATTCGCCCGTCCAGTTAGGTAGTTCCATTTTTGCAAAAAAAATTTCCGGGCGTCCGTCAAAGTAATGTCCTTGTAGTCATAGCTAATTTCAATACACATCAAATAAGTTCGTATTGAATACAAATTAAAAATTGTATGGAATATAGAATATTCCCTAGTAAGTAAAATATGTAAATACTTTCAAATGCACAACAAAATGTTGATTTCATACCTAGGTTAGTTTTGCTTATTTCGGTACTTAATTTAAAATTAACACCTTTAACATCGATCTGAAAATCACAATGTAAAAATATTATGTTTGGAAATTTCCATTTTTTTTTTTGTTTTATCAATAGGTGTTTAAATGTAATATAATTTTAGTAAATAAAGTTCACATATTATATACTATCATATAATTGTCTATGAAAAATACTTAAGCTGATTTAAATTAGAATTACTTGTTATTTGAGTACGACTCTATAAATTATGAATGTGTTCATCAGCTAATATTATTTGGTTAACATTTATTTTATGGCTTAGAATGTCCCATTTAATTTTTATGTTTATTGCATAAGAAATAATTAAATATTATATCATATTATATCTTGTTTATGTAGACGTATCTAGCAATATCTAGACCTGCGAATTTCAATTAACTCAGAACTAATTTTTATGGATTTTTTTCTTAAATTAAGAAACTGACTTTATATAAGAAACTTCAAAAAAATTATCCTCGGCCGCATCTGTAAAATAATTCAAAAACACTCCTATATTAAATGAGTGTGAATTAAAGAATACCTATCTGTAATAAGTCAATTTGGCTATTTTTCGATTATTATACTTTCTTGTAGAAAACAAATTAATATGGTGTACGTAGATATCAGTAATAAATATAAATAATACAAATAATAAATTATCTATGAACAACAAGTAATCTATTATTTTAAAAATAAAAATGAAATGTTTTTTTGTTTTCCAAAAAGTAGTGACTTAGGGAAACCCGATCAAACCCTTTTGTTTGCGGTCTTTAGATCACGACGATATCCATCGTAATGACGGTTATTGTATTACACATTTATTCATATAGTATATAGTACTTAGTACCCATATTTATTACACACTCTTAATTAATTGCTTTAAATTCCATTCGTGTATTAAGATTTTTTTGATTTATCAATATTCATTTATAAAATAAATTTCGAACCATGGATAAGTGCACAACAAATCAAAGACATTGGTTAGAATCAAATATAAAATAACAAGGTTTTTTTTCTTCGTTATGTGTATAATAATGTAAATTTAAGAAGGTATACACCATATACAGTAAAACCCGTCTTGAGAGGCATTGGAGAAGACCAATTCAAATTTCTGTCTAAGACAGGTTTCCGTCCAACCGAAAAAAAAGGAAAATTTCATCTCATTAAATTAAAAATGTGTATAAGATAATATTTATAGCTACTTATAAAGTAATGAGGCCATACCTTGCATTTATTATTAACCACCTACTAAAATTAGTTTATTAGTCAGCATCTTCGATATTGCTCAGAATTAAATTCGTTTGAATTTAAAATTTAAATATTTTTACTTAACAGACTTGTATTATGCATGATTTAGACAAACTCCAAACATACCTAACTTATACAGTGTTAAAAACGTTTAAACTGTACAAGGATAATATAGTAACTCGTTTGTAAAATTATGCAAGTGATGGTAAAGTTGTTTTCTTCAAAACCATCTCTTACGAAATTATGATACAAATTATAAAAAAAATTGTTTTCAGTTCAAGATTTTAAGTTTAATGTAAAAACCACTTTATTTTTTACAAATTTATGCTGTTCTCGTTATGGCATTAAATCGTGCATATAGAAACCGTTTTAACGATGATTTATTACGTATTCGTTTTACTCTTTATACTACATAAAATATTAAAATAATATTTGCTTAAAACATCTTCGTAAATTGTCCATAATATTATAAAGATAGTACAATTTATTCATATGTTTAATATACAGATTATAGGTACCTACCTATCAACAATTTATGTATTAAGTTAAAATATGTCCTAACTGTAACGATTCTTTTATGTTGTCATCAAATGATTTTTCAGTAAGTACTTACGTTATATCTTGCATTTCTTCTATACATTATACCTTGCCTGATCATATATTTTAATAATTTGTTGAGATTATTTTATATTAACTAGATATAAAATACTGGTATACATTAAGTACAAATGAATATCCCAAGAACACGTCTTGGTGATTTTTTTTTAATGTCAAATTTATTTTTAAATCCTTTATTTAGGTTACTTGATTTTTTTTTAAATCAACATTCCAAATGAATATATTTATAATATATGCACACAATTTTCAGAGTAATGTACAATATACAATATTATATTGTCGAGACTCGGGGATGAACATTCACAAGCTCGAATAGTTTCTAATTATTTTAATTGGTTATACTACAAAATGATATTCTTTCAATTAGAATAACAGTAATAATCTTCAACGTTGCATGGACATATTAAATATTTAATCGTATACGGTGTTCAAAATGCGATAAATTAGGTAATATACTCAAAACTGGAATTACTGCCATTGAACCAATCTAAAGTAGGTATTTCAATCGAATCCGTAATAATATGAACGTAGGTAGTTTCAAGCGACATTTTTTTTATTATAGAATATTATATAACAATGTATAAGGTCAATATTTTTTACGGTATATTTTTTTTCCAAACAGCATTGCGATAATAATGACATTTCATGTTTTCTAAAATAAATAATAACTGACGTGCACTATCTCATCAGTTATCATAAGGACTTATAAACCTACACTCGTCTATAGTATAAATTATGTAGGTATCTACTATATATAGGTAATAAAAGTAAATAATAACAGTATTATATTATCAATATATCAATACGCGAAAACGATTAAAACATTTTTAATTTTTTTTCATAGGTATTAATATAGGTTATCTACAGTAATATATAATAACTATAATATAAGAGAGATCTTCACAACCAATGTATTGTATAACATACAAACATTATAAATTACGATGTAACGATGTATATTAGATAGACTATGATGATAATATATAATATACTATTATATATACCTATACGCATTTGTGTGCATTTCATAAATATTAAATACTGATAGTGTTTAAGCTTTCATGTCACAGTGAACACCTGCAATACTACACCGAAATGTCAAATCCACTCTGAATATTTACACACAATAAAACCGGACTACGACCGCGATAATTCCCTGAGTTTATATTTGTTATCTAACGATCCAATAAGTACCTTATGTGTACCTATCGTCTACCGACTACTTCCGCCCCAGTGGAGTTATCTTTTTTTCGGGCAAATACGTACGCTTATACTCAGTATTATATGAGTACTTACATAATACTTATACACACACACAAATACATATTATATTGAATTCACATAATATAAACGTCGTGTTATAAATATTATTGATATCCATGCAAACACGCGATGAGTCCAATGTACACAATACCTACGTACATAAATCATTCAAAATACATTTTATTAGACACTATCGAAAAACAAAAAATTGAAAATAATATTATTATACCATGTGTATTAAGACCAATAGAGGGAGTTTAAAAATGTTTTTTAATATATTGTTTACCTATACTTCTAAATGTCGAATGGTGATTTATAATATTTAAACGCACCGACCTATAATGTATAGTAACCTTTCCATACCAAGAAAAATATTATATTTTATCAAAAAAAAATTGTTGAATTTATTCATTCAATAATATAATATATGTAAGAAACAAGACATTATTATAATAAATGAATAAATAATTAATTGATTCGACAGCATAAAAATATACATTTAATATTACTACCTATATCGCTATTTATATGTTCTACATATTTAATGTTTTTACAGTAGGTACCTAGTTTATCTATAACCTGATCACTAATCTAGTAGGCACCAATCTATATTAGTGTGTTTTCATAAATGTATAAGTTACCTACTGTATAGACCTAACCAAAACCAAATTATTATTACTTTGCATTTGAACATGTTAGTACCTATAACATTGCATTCATTAAACTATTATGAGCTCGGTTAAACTAAAAATGGTCAAGATTTTGCTTACATATTTCACTGGTTTTAGAATTTTTAGAATGAGTTTTTTTTTTTCGTTATGTTTGTGAAAACTATAAAATAACTTGTCTAAAGTACCACTCGTATTTAATTTTCAGTCGATTAATTACAGGGCAAAGCAAAAAAATTTGGAACGACTTTCTGGCACGAGAAAAATCCAACAATGTTTGTAGGTACTTGAGAATTTAATAGGTGGAAGCATCGCATTTTTATAAATACATAATTAAAAACTATTCTTCTTGTGAAAATGCAAAACGACAAAATTAATATGTTAGTAATAATTCTATTATATTATGCATTATTATTTAAATTTTGTTATTACATTTGAACTTTTAACTTTCAACAACTTGGACATCGCCTACACTTTATTTTTTGAAAATGGCATTTTTGATTTCAGTTCCAATATTTGAACTGTATGTATATTTCCTTATACATTTTCACACTTATGATTAGTATTGCCAACGTAGGTATTACTTCATAAGTCGTAACAATTTTTATGGTGCATATTTCGTATGTTCATTAAATAATAATAATAGGTAGTAATTATTACTCGAATAAAAAACTTAGAAGTTGGCATGGTTCCTTCTTCAAAACTATATTTCTAGACTTTTCTTGAGTTGGCGTAAACATTTTACAATCATCATACTAATATAAATACATAGTACGTATACGGTATAGATGCCTAAGCTAAGAACAATAAAGTATATTATATTGTAGTGTACATTGTACGTTATTTCATCAAATATTACGAAAGAATATAACATGACCACCGGAGGATCATGAATAATTACCGAACAAAAATATAATATCATGGTTTCTTTTAATCAAAACGCTAACCTATATGTTTTATCAAACAGCTCAACTTAAATAAAAACAAAAAACATTCTTAATATATTGAGAGGGTCATTTTGTTTTAGCTATATTGTTATAATAAAACCTACTCATAAGTATATAATTATGTCAAATGTCTAATATCTCCTCTTATCATAATATTCATTTTCAATTCTAAAACGCATATATACAGTACCAGTTTGAATACGAATTCTCGAGCTTTAATTTAATTTAGTTTTTTAGAAAAAAACAAATTGCAAACTTGAAAATTATTTTTATATTTTGAGTATATTTGAAAGTGCTTATATAGTGCACTTGAGTTTTAAAATGTTTTACATTTTAAGGCTAAATTTCTAGGCTCATATTTTATTTCGGTTCTAATAAAATGGCAAGATACGGCAAATGATGAATTCACAAGAAATGTACATTAAATTTGGCTGATGTCCACAAATTTCACAAAATAATTAACGTTTTCTAGCGTTAAGTTCAACAGGCTTGTACCTTTATTTTAATTGCATTATATAACTTGAAAAATTAATATTATATACCTACTTACTTATATAGGTAACTTTAAAATGACTTGATTATTATTTTATAAAATACTTACCAAATACCTAACCTATTAAAAAAATAAAATAATTATTACATATGTTACTATAAAGTATAACAAAATATGATTATATTAATACTAAAGTAATTATAAAAGTTAAAGAAATCTTTAACGTTATTTTGTTAGGACATATTGGTTATAATAACTGTTTTGTTTTCTAGTGATTAAAAATTAAAACAATACGGTTTTTGTCTATTGCCTTTATACTTAAAAATGTTTATTTATAAACACATATTATATTAGCTATAAGAAAAAATATATTTATTATTATTTTTATGAAAAATTGAATGTCAGATTAATACATAATTTATAAATATATAATATAACAGCATGGCTGTATATCCAAATATGTATTATAAAGTGATACACATACACAAATATCACACATAATTGTTTTTTTATTGTTGCAACTGTTTAGATCTATAATACCTACACATATTTTTCTAGTAATAGTGTTATCGGTGAAATATTATAAAATAATAGTAAATATTAGATTATTTATATTATAAATAGTGTAAGTATATAAAATATTTTATTTATTATAATATAAATACAGAATGATTTTTTTTAACAGCGATCACTCTATTTATATTATTAAATTAAACATATTTACTAAAATTTTGAAATTTAGCATAATTAAGTCAGATAAATTTTAAATGCTGCCCTGTAGCAATACAAACTTTTGTTTTTAAAATGGAACATAGCTGTTTTACTGTGATTTATTAAGAATATTATTTTTTTACAAATCCATTGATTTAAGTAATATGTATTGAAATTGAAATTTGAAACGATTAGATTGAATTGTTGTCCTACGAGAACCACGGATAAAAATCACTCTGTATAAGATATTTCAAATTTTATTTTGGTATAGGTACGACATATTAAATATATATAGTTATATAAATCCGAACCCTATAACGACAGTATAATATAATACGATATTATGTGATTGATTAAACTTCATCTATTGTTTGAAAAATACTATTTAACGCAGATGCTGCTGCATAGTTGTCGAATGGAATGCGTTTGCAGCCGATCTCGGTGGCCGTGGTGACTTCGAAGCGGCATAATAATAATGAACGAAAAAAAAACGGAAAAAGATCGACTGAGAATCAAGACTATCACAACATAATAATAATAATATAAAGTATTGCTTAACGCGCGTCTCGGGGGATGGCGACGATATGAAGACCGCCGCCGCGCACATCTCTAATACGACACGACGTCTTCTTTGCGGACGGGAAAAAAAACTGGTCCCCAAAAAGTCGTCGCGCGAGTTTCGCAATAACAACGTATACATTATACGTATTTATGTGGGTATAGGTAATCCTGTATACTTATAATAAACATGCGACACCGGCCGATTTTCGATGCGGAGAAAGTGTCACCAGACGGCGGGAGGGGCAAAAACGAAAATTGCGAATGGACGATTTATCTTTATCCAACAATTTTCGGGGAACGATCGATTGGTATATAAACCAGAGCCGGCTAACCGTTTGGCATCAGTTCACTCCAACGATCCATAGCAGTCTCCGATACAAAATACAATTTGTTCAGCTATATCGTCTCTTCTGCAACTATCACCGCCATGGCTCAATTCAAGGTAAGACTCATAATATTATCATAATAATGTATACGAGGGGTAACACGGGCCCAGGAGAGTCGTCGATTACTTGGCCAGGTGTGTCGGAGCTGAGAGCATTCTCACAGAGAAAACTCTTAAGCCTCGTGAAATAGCCAGATTTTGATGACTCTTTATTTTATTTGAAATATGAAAACTTCATACAGGTAGCAGTAAACTCTGAATAAACAAAATCTATTTTCAAAAGTTGTAATAAACGTCTAAATTGAGCACACATTTTTGAGCATTTTTCTAACATTATTTGATGTTAATTTAAAAATCGGAGTTCTCTTTTATATACCTATATATATATATAGTTTAGCTTCGATACAACATTGTCAAACTGCACATCCGTGTCCATCTGATTGTCATACATATGTCATACACATCCATCTACACATAGATATTGTAGACAACCAATCATTTAGTTAATCGATGAACGATTTAACTTTTTTCAGGCATGCATCGTCGGTCTGGCATTGATCGGGCTCTGCGTAGCCGATACAGTCAAGACTACTGACACCAAGACCGCTTCCAAACGAAGCGCTGACTTGTCATACGGTCTCCCATCTGCGTACTCCGGCTTATCTTCCAGCTACGGTTCTGGATACGGTTCTGGTTACGGTCTGTCTTCCGGATACGGTTCTGGTTACGGTTTGTCTTCCGGATATGGTTCTGGTTACGGTCTGTCTTCCGGCTACGGTTCGGGCTACGCTTCCCAAGCAGTACCAGTCAAAGTGAGCCAATCCGACCAGGTGGTTTCCGTCTCCGTGCCACAACCGTACGCCGTGCCAGTCACCCGTCACGTGCCAGTGTCCGTACCTCACCCAGTCCCAGTGTCAGTGCCAAGGGCCGTCCCGGTCAGCGTACCACACCCAGTCCCGGTCACCGTCGACCGCCCATACCCAGTTGATGTGCCACGCAGCGTGCCAGTCAGCGTACCACACCCAGTCCCATACCCAGTCAGCCGCCCAGTGCCATACGCCGTCCCACAACCGTACCCAGTCGAAATCCAACAACACGTGCCAGTCTCCATCCCAACTCCAGTCATCGCACCTACTTACTCTACCGGATACTCTGGCGCTTCATCATACGGATCTCTAGGATACTCTGGCGCTTCATCATACGGATCTCTAGGATTATCCGGCGCTTCATCGTACGGATCTCTGGGATACTCCGCTCCATCTTTCGGATCATCCTACGGATACTCCGCACCATCATACGGATCTTCATACGGATACTCCGCTCCATCCTACGGATCTTCATACGGATACTCCGCTCCATCCTACGGATCTTCCTACGGATACTCCGCTCCGTCATTCGGATCTTCATACGGTTCGTCTCACGGACTCTCATCTCTGTCCTCTTACGGTGGATCGTCGTTGTCCGGTTTGTCTTACGGACACGGTCACTCCGACGAATACAAGAAATAAAAATCTTGACATCGCTTCCAACAGTGCTATATCACAATATGCAACAGCGCCGAATCCGAAACCCACTCAAAATCTCACTTGTCGCACCCACCAGCAACCGTCGCCGTCTAGCGCAGTACAATTCTAACACTGTCTGCAATATTGCGGAGACGATACAGCTGCCGCCGCTCATTAAATCATATTATTATTAAATTAATACTATACTGACGTGTGTATAAATATATATATTATATATTATATCGACCAGCTGGATAACATTTTATATTTTCACATACCTATACCTTCGTATAATACTGTGTACATATGTACAACGTATATATATATACATGGTTCAGCTCGGTCGGTCGTATACAATATTATATTATATTATACTCATTCTATAGCTAATATTATCATCATCATCATCATTATTATTATTATTTTTATTATTTTTGTTATTATACGTTATATTAAGTGTTTGTGGATGTAAATGCACAATATTATGTGCAGTATACAAAAGCAAGCATTTCATTTTGTCTTAATAAAACTCAAAAACAAAATTTAATACAATTATATAGCTGTTTGTATTTATTGACGAATATATAAACGACATACTTATATATATATATATAAGTATATCGTTATTACTTATTATTCATAGGTAATGGTCACCTGTCTATAGGTACATATAGGTACCTATACTAAATGTTAAAAGTGTACTACCAATGTGCTGTGAGATGGACGTAGATATAATACAATATATATTTATAAATGTTACACACATATTACATAGTGCATAAGTGTACAACTACCAATAACAATATATATATATATCCAGTCACACGAGCCATCTTGTGAGTTGAAACCGTTTGATATTATTTATTGAACCAAAATTCTTAAGTAGTACAAGGTACTTCTCAGTAGGATACGATATATAGGTAAATATATTATTGATCTTGATTTGGATTTCTAAGGTATATTATTCTAAATAGACGTAAACTATATACCAGCCAATACTAACGTATAGTTGGGCGATTTTAAATTATAATTATAATTAAAAATGTTTAAGTGTGCTTTAGGAATTAAGTGTTTACTAAAATGTTTAATTTATATAAACATTAAATTTTATAATTGATTAAGGAAAAAACTGCTAACACATATAAATATATTTTATAATATATTATATACATTTTAAATCGTTTAAAACATTTATATACATTTTTAATTTGTTCATTTGTGTATAAATGATGATTTTAAGAATTAGTTTGTAATAACTTGTTAGGATTATTCAAGGTTTTTTAAAAAAATAAATATCACAAATCGAAATAAATAATTATAAAAAATAATTAATGTAATTTTTATAGGACAGCATAACCTGAACGCATCACAAAATCTAAATCCAACCATGCATGAAATATGAATGCATAACGTATTAACGATAAATATTAAAAAATATAACACTAAATATACATTCAACTACCTACCTATACGATGAGGTGTTTGAGCACGCCCCATTCGCACCTTCGTCTTGTCCAAGTGTGAAACATTGCAAATGCAAGTTCATAAGTTCACTGTTCATGTTTAGTTTAATTTATATTAATATTAAAGTGAATTGACCAATTGAAAGGTCATAAATTATAATATAAAATTTAAAGATAAGATAACCTATATTGGCTAAATTATATAGATCCAATCTTAGGTTGCTATTGATATTTTAATTTTAAAGTGAGTTATAGGCTATTGCATAAAATATTACAATATTTTAAGATGTTCATTATCAATGTAAATTTATGAAATTCTCTATATAGATTTGATAGTGTTTATGTATATGATGGTGTTTAATGGTTTTAATGTTTTAAATCCAAGGATACTTATAATTTTATTTTTAAATAAAATAATTCAAAATATCATAAGAAAGTCAACATCCATTGTCCTAAAACATTTGAATGTTATCAGACTAAATAATACCATTAAATTTGATAATACAGGACAATTTACTTATAATATTAAGAGGACCCTATACACACGTGTTGTCTCTGTCTACAGGTGCGTACCGCGTAACATATTGTAAGTTTTCGCTCAGCAGGTTATTGGTTAGCGTAAAACTTGCCGAAAATTGAATTTTTGCAAAAAACCCATATATAAACACTAATAATATTCTCACCACAAAAGATCGATATTTTACTCTAATTTTTAAACTAATGAAGCTAGACAAATTGCATGCGGATGTGGGTTGTGTAGTATTATAAGTTTATATAAGGGGCTAATGGCCTAAGACCTTTCACAACCTTGCTTATCATAAGTGAGTTTTTCTATTTACATTATTTAAGTTCGTACTTGCCGAAGCCTTGAAGCCATATGAGCCATCGTACTCGCTGT
>PVMI01037770.1:0-12551 GCA_008528875.1 Aulacorthum solani | reverse complement strand
GAAAAAGTACAAAGGCTACAGGTACGAAAATTAAGTTTAAATCAATTAAGTTCGTTATCAATTATCAGTTATCAGTTATCACATTTGAAGTTTGCAAATTGCGTTCTCGAGATTGATCACCAGAGAAATGAATTATTATGACAATTTAAAGCTCAAAATAGGATTTGGACCGTATGTAGGTTCCACTACTATAATTTAATAATTCTTTCTTCTCAATCTGGTGGGTAGGAAAATAGTTTGGAAACTAATTTCATAAAGCAACCGTTTGTATCTTGGTATTTTATTTTTTCCATTTATTCTTTCGACTGTCTTCAACAGAAGGAAACGAATTTAAATATTTTTTTTTCGCCATGGTATGCTATAAAAATCTGCTATTTTATTGAAGTATATAAAAACTCTAAGTTGGTGACCTTTTATATGATTATACGTTGTGTATGCTTATAGTATACTATTGAGTATCAATATGAATTTATTAACTAATTTTGAAGAATACAATTTTTCATTAATACTGTATACATTGACATTATTGATTTTAGAGGCTTAAAGAATTATTTTCACCATGTGATACCTTTAAAAAAATAATTTAAAATATTCTTAACAAATAGTAATACCCAATTATAAAATATACAGATAATAGTAAGGTTTAAATTTAAAAAAAATATATCCTTATATTTTCTATGATAAATTGAATGGACTAATAATACCAACTTACGTATCAAAGTAATTTCTTGACAAAATATATATTTTCCATTGTTTATTTTTCAATTGGTCCAATCATCAAACTCTAAAATGATGCATATAAATAATATTAAAATTGACCTAAACGTTGTGAATTTTTATCTTAAGGATTTAAAATTAAAATTTTAAAATTTATTTCGGGACAAATTTTTTCCCAATTGTTTGCTTTATTAATAAATTGAGAAATCCGTATCATATAATTTAGGAGACATATTACTGAGAATAATAGAAAACATTTGAAAATAACAGGTTAAACAAATATACATTAGGTAGAACATAAAATATAACCTAACCGAGTCCTTTGCCGAAAGTGCTATTCGCGCGCTAAGTCGTTACCTCTACGTTCTTCTGCAACCAATTCAAGTAATCGAGTGAGGACTAATTGAAAGCTGAAAGATGACCTGTCATTATCTTCAACACCTACCTCAATTGCAGAACACATACCCTATATTATAACGTATACCCTTGGTCATTACTCAGATATGTCAACAGCCAGTATCTTTGTAAAATGTATTTCGTTTCTAAATCTTTCCAAGTTTTCCGGCGTTAAAGGATAGAAACTGAATTCAGTTCTGTAATTACTAATTATTAATATATGTCTACCGTATCCATTTCTTGTTAAAATAAATTGAGGTCCATTGGTTAGGTTGATTGTGGTACAGAACTCGTTATCAGTCATACATTAAATATGGGATGATCGTATTTTGGTATCAAATAATCATTTATTTTAATCGTTAAAAAAATGTTAGTCTAATACGTCGTATGAAGTGTTAAATCACTTAATTGTTATAAACAGAAAAAATAGTTATTTACTTAGTATTTATACTTAGTAATATGTAGCATTGAAAAAGAGACATTTGTATGATATAGGTACCTTAATTAATTTATCCATAAAAATGTTGTTATAACAAAATATGAGTGAAATTATTGCAATCTAGATTAAGTTCATATGTACTCACCAGCATAAATTTAAAAACCAATTTTATTGACTTGTTTACAATATGCCCGATACATTTCTCAATCTTTGTTATTACTTTTTTTCATTCAATAAGCTTTATAAATAAATATGAGTACTGTATATATAGTGTATGGTCGACGGTGGTTCAGAACTGGCCTCGCTTGCATAACCTCAGCACAAGCTAATCTTATGTTAGATTTAAGAAAAAATAATCTTCAAAGGAAGACATTTTCTCTGTTATTTAAAATTAATTTTATAGTTTTATTAATTTTTTTCTAAAAACCTATAGGAAAATTTCAAAAATTATTCCTTAAGTGAAGTGGTTATATATTATATTGTACGTTAATTTAATTCTTCCAAGTACAATGTCAGTGGCTTTTAGACGTACTTTATAAAAAACACATTATGTATAGAAAACCAATACATTTTACAAATGCAATAGTACTATGCAAAAGTTTTCATTCAAATAACAACCATTTTACAATTAATTTTATGAACTAGGTTATACGGCTTTCTAACTTAATCAATAGTAGTATATTTAATAGTTTGAAATAGTATTTTGTTATGTATATAAAGTTTCTTGCTCTGATCTCAAAATATTCTTCTATCGTGATGATATTATATGAAAGTATCCATTCATGTTCCACACAATTTAACGGCATTTCAAAGAAATAATATTTTGACTTTTGTATAAATGAAACTAATTTCCAACAAATAATTAAATACACTCCTAAATAATGTAAATAATATGATTGTATTGACTTACGGCCGCTCTCGTCAAGTCCACTCATAATTTTAAAATATAAAAAAATTATATTACTTATATTATATTCGTTGCTTACGCGTATGCAATATTTGCAATAAAATATGATATTTTTTATATTGATTGGTATGTGTATATACAATTTACAGTCTCTCTACCTTCTCATTATCTTGATATATTTAATTTTAATGGCAATAGTCTTAGTACTTTGGACTATTGTATGTATAAGTATTTAAAACACATAATATATATGCCTATGAGTGTAAAAAATCTAATGAGCCATCTCGTTTTGAGAATTTAGTGACATAAATCTTACACTCTGAAAACCAATTAAATGTATATAATATGTACTTAGGTATTTTGTGGCATATATTGTCAGTCCTTAAATATTTTAAGTTTAATTGATCAACCTTTGTTGCAACTAAACAAGTAGCGTACAATATATAAATACTAATCTCTATGTTTACATTTTAATTTGTATGCGTGACTTGGTGACTTGGTGAATTGACTATAACCTTGTCGACACATATATTTTAAACACTCGCCTAGCCATTACTATTTAATTAAAAATAATACTACATTTTTTTTATAAATAAATTAACCATGAAATGCATTTCATTGTTCCTATTTATAAGATGAATTAAACAAGATTTTGTTTTAAATATCGAATAATACATTACGATTATTGTACATACCAGGTAATTTGAGAGGACCTGTGATAGAAGATAAAATAGTCATTGTCCATTAAAATAGAGTAAACTTATAAACTCTATACTAATGGACACTAGCCAAAAGAGTGGTGCGTTTTCCAATTTTGCCAATTAATGTGAAACCTTGTGGCGATGAAAACAAAAAATTGGATTTGTTGGTGGGTGGTAAAACTTTGTGCGCCCTTCTCAAACTATTATGTTACAATAACAGCAAAGCAGGAATTTTGGTTTGGCACCGGATGCTATTTGGGACTTCCTGTCGTTTTTTAATGAAATTCTACTAACCCATAAAAATCATAAAAAAAATCCAAGAGAAATTATAACATATAATATATATATATATATATATATATATATGTATATATTTCAATTATATACAATTAAAAACTATTATTATTATTTGATTATATTATTGCAAGTATGATAATGGAGTATACAAATAAAAGGGACCAAATGATAATCAAAATTCAATTAAAATGTTTCAAACTGAACAAGTTTTGGTTGCCGTTAAATATAATTACATTTTATTCTCGTATTATGCCTATTTTATTTGATGAAATATTTTGCACTATGAGTTATGATCAAACGAAAACATTTTATGTACTATACTCAATGTTTATATTATTTATAACCGATAATTAAATTTAAAAAAAATATAATTAATGGACTGATATGAAATGGTCCAAACTCTCGTCTGATTAATGTATAAAATAAAAATTACCTTTAAGGATTTAGATATATATATTTATGAAGTCAAATTGAAAATTTAGTTTCGGTCTCTTTTCTTAACCAATATTTTCCCCACCAAATCACACTACACTGCCATAATGTATTATACATTTTTAAACTTCACTTTATGTGAATTATCCTTCTTTTTCTACTTGAATAATTGATGTAACTTTGAATGAATCACTACCTAGAACAAAGATCGTAAATTGTTTATTTAAACCAACACGAATTTATTTTCACTATAATTATTTATCAGTGAATATTTTCAAATGTTTATTTAACGTGTTTCTTAACATTTTGTTTACATTTAATGAGGTGTTAAAAACATTGTAGAGACACTCTGCATGCATTAAGAATAAACTTACATATTATATACTATTAGTCAAGCAAAAAAAAACCCTGTGCATTCATTTTTATAGTAAATTAACTAAACTTGTAATCATTTTTCTAATTTTCATTTATTATTTAATGTTGAATTACCTATATACATCGTTTACAAGCTTTTGAACTTATTGAAATATTTTTTGATTTAATAGTTAGGTATACTTTCGGATTGAATTCACAAAAAAAAATATATACATATTATACATTATAATTATGATACTATCGATACGTATTATAATCACTTAGCATATAAAAATATTCATCAAATTAAGTTATGTTGGCATTTCGAAACTAAAAAACAAAATTTATAGATTTAATATAAATTATGTATATACAATAGAATCATTTTAAGCTGGCGTTCGAGTTTCAATGGAAATTTAATTAACAATTTACAATTAAAGAGTTATTCAAAATTAAAATATTCATTATTCTTTATCATTATAAGTTTAATTATTCAGGTATAAAGTAACCTTTGTATTTCAATACAAAATTGAAATTTTCATGAAGTAATTAGCTATTCTGATGTTTGTATTATAATATTATGTATATAGAACTATTTTTGGTTTTTTCTCTTTCAAAGTTATAAACATGATTTATTCATTTATTTATGAAAAAAATATGTTTAGCTTATGTATTTTTTGTTCTTAAAATATACAATTTAAAGAAATGTATAGTTGTATCCATATTTTTGACTATACAAAATGCACAATATTGTTTGCAAAGTAAATTTGTATACTTTAGACAAAGTAACAAATAATTCCACTGTAAATATAAAAACATTATACTGTCCATCGCATATCCTAATACCTGAATCTAACCTGTTTGACTTCTTTCAGGAACGATGCGGAAACGGTACTGGACCTTTGGACAACATGCGCAACCTTGAACACTATTTAAACGATATTATGCGTTCTGGTACGGAAAATCCAGAACACGTGAAAGGTAAGCCTTTACGACTGTATTAATTATAATTAGAGTTTTGGTATGGCCAAGGTCACTGCGCACAATGTATGTCACACGAACAATGTGTACTACACTAATATGATGTCATATTAGAATTATATTAGAAAATCATCTGCAAATGTGTTTAAAAAGTTATCCACCAATAGTCTCTGTATATATATATATTTATACGTCTACCTGTGCTATTAACTTAAACGTCCGTGCTTGTACACAAACGTCCATGGCTTTTTTTTTGTGTTCATCACGGGCGCAATATCATATTGTTTCGCTATCGATTCGTGTTTTGTAACTCGTGAGAAATATATTTTGCAATATAATGGTAAACGAAACCGAAGTATATATTGATTATACCATTAGTCCATCTGAAACGTGATTTTTCACGGCGCTATTTCTCCATCATAAATACAACAGTTTTATGAATGTATAATGCGCACAGCGTGGTGAAACCATTATATAATGCACAACTCCAATAGAATTTATATACTTAATACAGTATATATATTGTATTCTATTTCGTTTTCGCGTTTTTTTGTTCCATTCATTCGGAGCACACGCAGCTTTCTATCAATGCCCTATCCATCCATCCTTTCATTTATCTGTCTATCCGAGTGTGTGTGTTTGTTTGTCTGTGTCTGTGTGTGTCTGTGTGTGTATTCGATATTGGCGAAAATCCAATAATGCCAACAGGAAGACACGGGGCGGTAATGTAGAACCTATAACGGAATTGGGTCCAAAGGTGGTTGGTTAAATCCCCCTTCACCTGTCTGCCCGTCCACGAATTCTCTTACACCCGCGCATGGTTGACATTAATAACGGCTCGTCGAAACCGCCAATAAGGACGGGCTACGGGTGGGGGGATTTAGCACAATAGTGCTTCACACACACGCGCAC
This sequence comes from Aulacorthum solani, assembly GCA_008528875.1. NCBI lineage: Eukaryota > Metazoa > Arthropoda > Insecta > Hemiptera > Aphididae > Aulacorthum > Aulacorthum solani. The sequence continues at coordinate 6,415 of PVMI01037770.1, read as the reverse complement.
CCACACACACCCAAACACCCGCACACACACACACACACACACCCGCACACGCACGCACACACATAGACCACTGTAAACGCGTCACGATCGAATCCCCAAACGGAACTTCGTCCTAGCTGTTATGGTCCCTTTCTGTCTGGTATACCCACACCGCGCGCGTACCCTTCTCACGTTCCTCGTGCGTTTTTCCCGTACACCTTTACAGTGTTCGCCAGCAATGTACAATGCCAGCTGCCAGTAATTAATAACCTGTCTAAACGTCTATTAGTTCTGGAACAATAAACGTTAAATTTAATGTTTCCCAGAATGATTTGAATAATGGTTGATGCCGTCGTTGTCGACGTATAATCGTCTACTGTGTGTTATTTTCCGACGCTTCGCCGCCATATATATAGATATTTATATTGTATCGATCACACACATTTTTAACCTTGTTGCATAATTTATTATATGTAAAAATAAAAAATTTGAATCGATTCTATTTTCCTAACAATAACGAAATCATGTCTACAAGGTCTTATTATTTTGTAATATACTTACAAGTTATCATGCTTGTACTTATATGTAAACGTATAGTTGGTGCCTTTATACGAAATATCTTTATAAATATGGTAAATAGTTTGAAAAATCTCATTTGGGCCACTGTCTTAAAACCTAACCTTAACGGGTGTACCGCTTGTCAGTAGTATAATATTCGTAATTGAAAAACAATGAACACTTAAGGAATAAAATAGCTAATTGTAATCAGTAACAAATTTATTGATATTTGAACAAAGTTAGGTTTGAATAAAACTCAAATTAATTTTTCTTCTTCTTTGGCATTGGTGGAATGGTGACTATCTTTTATCGTGTTTTCATAAACTAAAATTTATGAAAATTTTAATATTTTAAATTTAAATATTTAATACAATGTAGAATTTAATTTAGTTAAAAAGATACATTTTATTTTGAGTATTTTCTAATTATATATAATCAAAAATGTTGAAATAACATACTTATAATTATTTTTATAAATTGAATTTATTATTGTTGGAATTTCATTAATACTGCCGACTTCAGTCACTTCTAATATATATATAGAACAATTTTTCCCGTATTATCATCAATAAAATAAATCAATTGTAATTATTTCATTTTTTCATTGAATCTTTTGAGTATTTAGTATTTTATACGTTATTAAATTGAAAGTTGATCTTTTTTTTATAAACAACTTATTATTCAATAATATAATAACAATTTCCAAACTCCCATGTTGAAATAATAAATAGTATAATAATATAATCTATATGTACATTAAACATATGCATTTTGGACATGACATATATAATGTAAATAATTAATAGTATTATTTTTCTTCATTAGCCATATATATACATCATTGTGATTATTTTGAATTTAAAATAAAATTACAAAATGTAATAATTATTCCGAATAGGTTCATCATTTTATATTGATATTTTGTGTAATATTTGAGTTATGTTCTTGAAACTGAACTGAATTATGCTAACTAAAAGCAGCTGTGTTTTGTCACCACCTGATTAGTACTAGTTTTCCCAGAGGACGTAGTGTAGGGCATTATCTGAACTGACAGAATACTGCTGCTATTATTTTATACTCGCTCAATGCTTATATTACTTACCATCCACTTGATTATAATTGTAGCAGTGACCAAACAAATTATAAAATGTGTTTGAAACCCACATTTTAAACAAAATGTTTTGATAATATTTCGTTATTTTCGAACACTATTATTTTGAATATTTAAGTGATAATTATATTATATTTATGCAAAATATGTGTTGTCTCGTCCCACTAAACCCGACTAAACTATTTTAATTTTTATCCTTGTAATTTTATACCATTTCAACTGTATTATTTAGCAATCTTGATTCTATTAATCGTTAAATTTTTGTATTTATTTTTATAATCAAAATCGTCGGGTTGTAATTACAATGTACAGAAAGACCTAACAATAACCATAATGATAATAATAATTAAAAAAAATAATTTATGAAAACGTTTGGCGTTACAGATTAAAACGTTTATTACTGAGAGAACTTTGTTGTGGGTTGCCCATTGACACGCAGTATAAAACACTCAAACGATCCGTAACATAATACTAAATACACAGAGAATTTATACGCCATAATGGAAGTTTCGTAAGAATAAAAAAAAAGATGATTGCATATTATTATGTTGGGTGTATACAATATGATAAATAAATAAAATGTGTCCTTACGTCCTTATTAATATTAAACTATACATATTCTGTTTTATGGTTAGTTCAGCCTTGCTGCATACTATGATACCAAATATTTTATAACAGTGACAATCGACCCAGCGCCTGACGACACTTAAACTTTTTTAGATTTTCATAACACGGCGTTTTAAATAGGCAATTTAGGTACATTACCGTCTCGTACCTGTTCTGTTACCTATCTGTATCACCACTATGATATTATTTTATGCATTTCAGTATTTATCGAATTTTGATTTTAAAAATATATCAAATCACGATTGAGTTAAATGTATACATAGATTTAATTGTAGATATTTTCTTTTTTTTTTCGTGAAATTTTATCAACTCCATTATAGCGTATCTTGGATTTAAAATAAATAACATGTCAAATGATAATTTGGATGTAAATTGTTTGAAAGATTTTTTATTTTTATTTTTGTAACTAAGTACAATATACTGAATGATTTAAGATATTTAAAAGTGAATAAATACATAGCTACTATTCATAAGTTTTATATTTATATAAATACATATCATTTTAATATTAATGTTATGATACATGAAAACAATGGTTTTTATCAGCATGCATACTTTTTCTTAACTAAATGGTGTCGTCTGTTTAAGATTTGTACTTAGTTTCTAATTACTGTTCTTATTTTTGTAGTTTAAAATATTGTTTGAGAATGACAAATAATAAACTTTGTATAAATATGATAATTTCTGTGTAGTCTTATCTGAACTTGAATTTTTCCGAGTATCTTGAACTAAGCAGAACTGCATACTATGTTATATTAATTTTATAATCTGACTGTCATTTCTTTAATTATCTACATGCCATTATTGTTATTATTTTTTTTTTTTGTTACATTTTCTCTTGAACATTATTTGTGTGTTCCACCACCTGTCGTTCAGATTTTTCCCGCAATAATACTCCATAAGAGCCACGAATATTTTCTTCTCCACCCTTTCCGCAAAAAAGGAATTGTAAAGAAAATGAAACAAGGGTGACCCGTCGACCCGGACGTACAAAAGAATCGTCGCAACAATAAGGACAAAAAATAAATAAAAGTATAAGAGAAATGACGGAAATTATTATAGTGAGAGGGGTTTTTTTTTAAAACAATGAAACTGTAGAGGGTTGGAACGCTTACTAGAGGAATACAACAGTTGAAAAGTTATGTGATCTAAAAAAAAAAAAAATTACCTACTATGCAGTCTGTATTCATTGATTATGTAGACTGCTTATGAAGTGTAAATAACTAAAATCACCTACACTTACAAATGTTCTATATTCATTTGATAAAAAATGAAAAATCCGGTCTGTCTATACTACTGCCGTGATTTACAAACTTCACAATTATAAACTTTCGAGTGTGTTTAAACAACTTTTATTGAATTCAGACGGTGAAAATAGTAACATATATAAGTATTAATTTTATTCATCCTACACAATTTTTTAGCCTTTGATTGATTCGATGAATGGTACATACAATCATACTCTTTTGACTATACAGTGAACACAGTTATAAATTAAAAATAAAAATAAATTGTTTAGTGAATTTGTTCCTATACACGTCGAATGCAAAAAATACAAACTGTTTTATTGTGAATCGAGGCTAATTCTTTTGATTTTAAGTTAAGGTTGAATTTTAGAAACCTTTTAATCAATTGGTATTTATTGAAAATATTGACAGTTTTTACTTGCATTATGTAACAATGAGTTCATCAATTTTTTTTTTTTTTTACGAGTAAATCATAATACATCACGATTACGGTCAGAGGTGTGCTAGGGAGACGAGTGCCCAATATAACCTGGTCTCTGCGGTATCCTACTCTGTCCGGGTATTTCGTTATTGTATATTTATTATTAAATTTCCTTTTTAGATGAAATCTTTAATATTATAATATATTGTTTTTAAAATATATATGTATATACCGTTTTCGATTTGTTTACCCGTTTTTTTAGTGACGTCACAATCATGTAATGACAGTCGAGGTTTTTTTTATTTCCAGCTCTCCACAGGATATTTATCATAAGGTTTCGGTCCGTACGCTTTCAGAATTTGTGGCTGGTGGGTGAGGGAGACATTTGGTAATTTATGTCGGGTCTAATAGTGCGGAATATGTATGAGAGGAGGGCGACAAGGACAAATGCTTTTCCCGGGCGCCCACCCCTCGGTCTGATTTTATGTGCGAATAGTTTGACCCGGATTCGAAGACCAAAACCTGCCTCCACCTCCTCTCTTTTTCATTCATCAGTGTCACACGATGACAGGTTTAACTTTTCTCTTGTTTTTGAACGTGGTTTACTATTATTAGCTCATACGTATATCCGCGTGTTTTACCAGGCGTTACTGTATAGGCAATTGTGGTACATTCAAGTCTTGAACATAAAAACGCTCGTTGTTATGTTGTATATGTTCCCCGAAAGAATATAATAAAATAATAAATTTTCTGTAGTCATATACTTAATATAGTCAGTGTCGAGAAAATAGATAAAATACATTTTAGTTCCATCTAGTTTATAATATTATAAAAAATGCCATAATTTTTAAATTTTTTTTTTAAAATTAAATTGAAATATTTGTACAAAATATAAATTACTTGTTTTGAGCTTTTACAATTTCAATTATCTTGACTTTATACACAGGGTGCACTAACCATGCAAAGTCCAAACTTCTGTTTTTCAAAGAGAACCCTTTTTTTAATGTAATTTATTTACCAAATAATTTTTCTGAAAATGTTGACGTATCAGAATCAAAATTCAAACATTTAATTTTTGAGTTATTTAACCTTGTGTACAAGGAAAATATATCCATGATAATGGGTTTCAGAGATATGGAGTGTATAGTCATTTAAAAATCTAGATAATTAATATTGATAAATATTATTAATTTGTAAAATGTGGTCCAAGTATAATAAATACTGGATCCATTATTACATCAGTTTTATACATTTGTAAAAACAAATTTTAAGTTTTTTAAAATTTTAAGTTTAATTTTTCTATTATCTTTAGTTTAACTATTTTAAGAACTGAGAAACTACTCTACCGAATTTTGAACTGGGTTCATCAACATGTTCAAAGAAGTTTCCTCTATAAATAATTAAGACTAAACCAAAGGGCTTCTCATTTGAAAAAAAAACAGAAGTTTGTATCGCCATAGTACACACTAGTATAAAATATGTCAAGAAATTGAAAATATAATCGTAAAGTATATTTAAAGATTCAAAAAATCAGATTTTAAATTACCGAATTATCAAAGGAAAACGGGGGGTGTGCGTGTTAGGTGAATCACTCTGTGCATGTGTATAACTAAATGTCTGACGTATTTGATTACATTACTTTATGTGTAAATAAAACATTTTTGACTTGATAATCTCACTGCGGATTAGTAATCTAACTGGAACATAATATATAATGTATGAATAACAAAAACTACAGCTAAATAATGTCATCTCTCAGGAAATCATAAACAAACCATCGTAATTTAATCAATTACCATTATTATCATCATTGCGTTAAAAAACGTAATTAACAATCGATTTGTGATAATATAATATACATATGCATGTAATGATAAATCCATAATCTATTCAGGATGAGCTATCGTGTGAAATACTATCGTGTGTTGTGTGCGGTGATCAGCTGCAAGTATGTCATAATTCGTGACATGATATATTGTCATACTTTAATAATATTATATATTACGTTATTGTGCGGCTTAAGAAATCGGTTGACATATCGCATATGCATACGAGCTGTGTCATAATAAATTATACATATCATACAGTTTTGTTGAAATCGTGTTGCCTTAAATATTTAACGTTAATATAATTTGTGTACATAAATAATATTGGCCGTCCTCGATAGTTAAATTGTCTTGAATTTCTCGTGAGTAAGGGTAATATTATGGCGTAGAACAAATTTCTCGCTAAATGTATTTTCATTAAATTAAGAACATTCTTAGAGTGTATAATTTTATTATTAAAAAGTTAGTTACCAATAGTTGATTTGTATGCATAAGTAATTTAGTCTTGCAGACAAATTAAGTAGTTATAATGAATTATGGAATTTTTATAATAGCAATTAATATTTGTCTGTATAATAATTAATACACTTGATTCAAATATCCCTCGCAAAGTTGTATACAAACTTATAAATAATATATATATATA
>PVMI01037752.1:0-14303 GCA_008528875.1 Aulacorthum solani | reverse complement strand
ATTAATTATTTTGTATACACTTTATGGTTAAGGTTAAGTAAGTATACAATATATGTCAATTAATAATATCATTTACTATTTAGTCAAGTACTAAATTACTAAAATTGTTACAAATTGTAAACTTAATAGGTTACATTTAACAATTCAATGATATTGATCGGCTATCAAATATATCAAGTTAGAAACTACTCATTCAAATTTTGATAAAGAAAAAAATCAGTTGTTTAATAATCATTGTAAAAAGGGAAGTTCTTACTAAGAAAATGGTTAAAAATTAAGAAACAGAAATTGCATTAATGAACAACTTAAATAAATAAAATCAGGGAGAGTATGCTTAATGAACCCATTTCTTTAATCTAACTCACCGATTCCGATGTTCTGGTGTAAAGCTTGTGATCCAAAGTATGTGAATGGGCCGCTTTCGAATACAAGATTTTCACGGCCGACGGTGACTTCGACACGTCCTTCCAATATGAGCACAAAGTAATCGACTGGTTTGCCCTGCTGGTAAATGATACTGGCTGGATCAGACTTAAATCTTTCTTTATCTTTCATTTTTATGTGGAATATCACGTCCTGTTTGAGCAGTCGCATTAAAATAGTTTCTGATACAACGTCTGTTTTGAAAGCTTCGACACCTATATAAGCAAAATCATGAAATCAGAAACCGTCCATGTAAATATATTTGTAAATCAGCTTGATAATATTTACATATACATTATAAATATACTATACAGAGAGTCTCAGTGTATTTGTTCTCTTACATAATATCAGCTCATCCATTTAAAATACAACTGCCTCTTGCCTAACTATTTTAATTTTCAAAGGAAATCAGAAATTCAAAAAAATATTAACATAACAAACAAGTTCTAAAATTTTCTGTTTCAAAGTTTTAAGAAACATTGAGAAACATGAAACTAATACTTAAATGTTTTTATTTGAGTAAACTAAAATCATATTTTAAAAAACACAAATTAGGAAAAAAAATGATCGTCTGTGACCGACAATAAGGTGAAACATTGGGAATACTCGCATATTATGTATATAAGTTTATATGTACGTACTCGACGACAAAAACTGGAATGTGGCTAAAGTAAGTTGTGGAGAAATATGGATACGTTGATTTTCATTGCGCTCGGCAAATGCAGTAAAGTCTTGAGCTCTAAGTGAACGCTGTTGTCGACGTTGTTTCGAACGGTTATCGGCTGAAAATAAGACAAACAAAAAACTAGCGTTAGTATAATATTTTTTAGGCATGTATTTTACACGCCACTCACTGTAAACATCAGTTTCATCCATAATCTCAGCCTGAATCAATTCTTCAATTACATCTTCCAGTGTTATTATGCCAACGGTTTCATAGAACGGATCGCCTTCGCCTTCATTATTAACACGATGAACAAATGCCATATGTCCTTTAATACCTGTTTATTTAAAAATATAAAAAAAACAAAGATTCTGTTATATAAACGCTGTGAATCTTATTTTAAACACCAACACATTTTCTACACTGCCATATTTAATTTCAAATTCCCTTATGTGAACGAAAGAAAACTTATTGACTGTTCCATTGTACTCGTGTTTATCATATCTATTACTATTATTGTTATTATTATAAGACAACGAAGACGTATGTTTCTTAGAACCTACAAGTTTAGTAAAACAAAAATAGAAAATCATTATTTTAAATTTATTCAATATAAAAAATAAAATAAAATAAAATAATTTGTTTGTCACTTTTATGCGTAGTCCAATAAAATGTCAAGATTTTGATTCAATATTCATAATACGTGTATATATCCAGAAAATATTATTATTTCATTTAGGACAAAAGATTTAAAAGTTTTAGACGTTCAAATATATTAGTTAGTTTGACATTTTATTAATATTGATTCTAGTAAACATTAACAATGTGGGAATTTCAGCAAATAAGTCGAGATAGAAATTTTATAAGCCTAAATACATCACTGTTAAATGTTAAATTAATATTTTCAAAATTATAAAAAATACGTAACGTACGCGAAATACGCGAACGAGCGAGATTTTTCTTTCTGTGTGTTATAAAACTCAAAAAAGTTTAATATTTAATGACAATTTATAAAATAGAATAGCATTTGATAAAAAAAAAACAAAAAACTTTCAGATGTATGCTCTTTGAATGTTGAAGGGTTTTGTATTTATTATTATTATTACTATAGAGTTTGTATTTAAGTTTTCACATTGCCTTCAGTAAAGGTACGGTACATGGGCATTCAAGTGTCAGAATGTAAACTTTAGACATATATAGGCACCTCATTAATCTGAGTGTTAAAAAGTCCAACAGTATAAGTACCTAAGATTTTCTTAGAAAAAAAATAGTTTACCATATTATTCAAAACAATAGAAGATGTTATGGTTAATGTAGATAATTATGACAATGGCTGGAAAATATAGTCATTAACCTAAAAATTAAAAAATGATGAAATCGTTTACATTGTCCGGTCATTGTTGTCGATGGCTAGTTGCCAGTTGATCTTTAGTATTAAATAGATTTATCAAAGTCATTTGAACAATTTATGAATTATAAGTTGATACTCCATACAAGCAGAATTATGAAATATACTCCTAAATATTATGCGTATTATGATTCTTATCGAAATGCACAAATCAGAATTGAAAATGTTTTATTAGTACCAGACAAAAAATGCCCAGTTTATGATTAATGGATGAGGGTGTGGGGCGGGGTTGATATTAAAATTATAATTGAAATTGTGTACCTGAGTTAAAATGTTATCTCTGACTACCCAATCTTTGGAATTTACGTCATTGGCCAATAAAAGACCTTTTTAATATAGGTATTAGATATATAATATTTAGTTATATTCTGTTTTATAATGTCTTTATTTTATTTTAGCATGTATACAAACGTCCAATGTATTTTAATTGGACACGAATTTAAAAAAGTATTTACTATATTGAACTAATCTAAATGAACTTTACAAAATATGTTGATAAGTTTGCCAAAACCATTACGATAAGAGACAGCTATGAGATAGTTATAAGTGGTAATTATAAATTAACTCAACGTCCGCCTCAGTTGGGATATCTACGAAGTGATTATTTTTAAAAATCCCTACTATAATTAGTACTTTGTGAAATATCAATTTTTTTCAAATCTTATATACGCATTTCGTACATTTGTAATAAATAAAAATAATAATTTTGATCTATTATTTGCTAAGACATAATAGTGACATTTATCAACGGTAACTAATAGTCGTATATCGTCCAAAAGAAAATAATACAATTTTTGAACACGTAAGCACACGTTTAGAATTCGTAATTACCTAATAATTAATTTGTTATAATTTGGTTCAAATGTATATACCTAGGCTAATTGGTGGTTGGTAATTTAGCAATGCTATATGCCAAATATCAAACCGGTTCACTCTCTTTTCCAACCCATTCGCATGACCTTAACTATTGCTGAGGAAAAGGGTAATAAATTATTTACCTTCTTTGAACTGTTTGAACAATACATCGAGTGTGGTGTCTTCAAATACGAAATAACACGGATTCTGGTAGAATTGGCACAGCGTTTTAAGCAATGTGTTGTCGTCGGGATCGACCAGCGCCAAGTCCTTGATGTACAACATGGTGACAATATTTTGACGGTTGCCCTCGTACACGGGTATCCTCGAGTATCCTGATAAAAATAAAAACAACACAATTTAGACAAAAAAAAGAAAAACCTTTCAAAAGCAATCAAATTGTTATCTGCAAATGTCTACGAATTAAACACGTGACATTTATGGTATAAAATGACAATACTTAATAAAGGCCGCCGAAAAATGAGAATACATTTATTGTGCATGTATGCGTTATGATGACAGCTAGAGAGAACGTGAGCTGAAAGATCTTAAGGCACCCCTGGGACCATATTTCCTAAAGGTCGTTTCTAAAATGTGATTTGATAAGAGACATGTATTTGATCTGATATTTTACATGCAGTAAGTAGGCGGTTATGTTTTGTGTAATGTAAATACAATTTTGAAATCGAGCACAACCCTTCGGTCAATTGAAAAAAAAAATACCATAAAAATCTCGCATGAATTACAAGCTCTACGTCGCCGGTACGGCGACGACGGCGTTATATTTATAGTTGGGACTTGGGCGGTGGCAGCGGTTCCCCGTTGGCCCGGTGCCCACAGACTTCTCAAAACGGATTTTAATTTTAATTTTTTTTTTTTAAATTTTTACTCGTTATCCGCTGCCCACTCTATACAACGGGACCATTGATACTAGAAATATTTATGCGATAGTATAAAGTCGAAAAATCTTTCAAATGTCGTGCACCTGCGTCCTGCAGTATAGCAACCATCACGGCTCGGGAAGAATATAAATATAGATCATAATATAATATGCGAACCGCGTGGCGGACTGTATGCGCATTTACACGATTGCCAAAAATCGATTTAAATATATTTTGTAGATTCCTATGGTTTTTATTATTATTATTATTTTTTTTATGACGAACGTCTGCTGTGGCAGTTTTATGTCATTCGTTCAAACAGATACAGTTATATTATTATTTATGTTGAACAATATAATATATACTATATTATTGTTATTAAGACTATATATTATGTACCAAACATTTCTGAAATCAAAATGTTTGACCTGTACTTTCAAACAATCTTTCATTTAGACTAAGGAATTAATATTGATGTGTCGATGTGTTTTTACATCTAACATATAATAACACGCAAGAGAAGGTATACAGTTACTGTACATTTTTGGTTTACCTATTAGGAAGATAGCCGATTGTTATATTATACGAACGAGTGCATGACTTAACTGTCTTATAAATATTTAGATCATAATTTAAGCATGTACAGAGCAGTTACGGTTAGTAATTTTAATTTTAAAAGTATTTAATAGTTGTATTTACAGCATACATGTTATGTTATGCATCTTATACAACCACATATTAATATAATGTTAATAATAATTATTGCTTAGCAGTGAATATTTAACAAATAAACAATTACAAATTATCCTGTATTATAAACTTATTAAATGGTAACTGCGTGTGTAAAATTTTTAGTAAAAATTGTATTTTTATTTTCTTTCCATTTCTTTATTATGTCATTTTATTCAATAAAAAAAAAATCTTATCATTTACTACGAAATTGATTTGTTCTAATACAATACTATTCAGAGGAACATTGCATGCTATATTTATTTTTTATCAAGCAAATATCTTTAATTTAGTTTAGTTTAGTTATAAAATCAAATATTTTATATACCTATTTGGTTTGGCTAAGTTGAATTAGTAATTATAAGTACTGATAACTTTTTTGTTAATAAAAGGTTGAAACAATTATAAATAATTTACATTATATACAAAATTACACTTCTAAAAAAATCTTTACATACCAGATTTCATGATTTCTGAGACGGTTTCAAAGTCCAACACTGTATCGTATGATAGCATGTACACGTCCTCCAATTTGGTCATTACATCGCCGACTTTTTTGCGATGAAGTTCGAGGGCTCCAGAAATTATATTAACTTCGTCTTTTTCTAAGTCGTTGTATTCATCACCAGTCATCTATAAAACATAAAAATACATTTATACAAACGGTAGGTACAAGACTGAAGACAAATAAATGTAAACAGTGACACACAACTTACAAATACAACTACCAAATAAAAATTGAAATTAACATTGAATAACTAAATAATTTATGCAGAATATCGTGTTATAAAATTCTTGATATATATTTTTATGTTACTTGCACAATATAAAATAATGCTTCTAAAAAACCGAATAAAACACATTTTTTATGCTAAACTTTTAAAGAAGTATTTGGAACTATAAGTTTATATAATAATAATAATATAATATGATATAGTAGTTTTAAGAAATAATTTTCCTTGTTGAGTTTATAAGTGCCACTTTATTTTATATTGTACTATTATTCATGATTTTTTTTTAAAATTCTTTCGGCAATATAATAAATTATCCATTAAACCGTGTATACAATAAAAACGGCTCCAAATAAAGTTATTTATTTTTCTCAACAAAACGGGTAGGTACAATACGATGCTCGATGTTATATATTATATATATTTGTAGTGTGTCAGGTCTTGTTAATGATTTTTCGTATCACAGCGAAAGTACGTTTCTTAGCATGCGTACACACACTAATCATTGAACGGGTATACAGTAAGATCAATAACTCGGCTATAGTGTTGGTTTACTTTTTCTGTAGTTGACCTCAAGTGTTGTAAACGTACTCGTAATTTTGACCGTCTAATTCGTTAAGCTTTTTCATTAATTTGATTTTTATATTTTTATATAAGTCACCGGTACAAATGAATTGCAATAAAGCCGACATGTTGTCTGTGTTTCAATCGATACATAGTTAAAAGTAAAATTTAAATAGACAGCTTTAAATCCCTGTTGGCAACTGTATGACATGAAAGCGAGTCATGGTAAAACGAATTAAAATTGTTATTATTTTTCTAGTGAACATTATCTTTTCTAGCCAATGATAATTCAGCATCAATTAAGCTATGTTGGATTAAAAAAAAAAAAATTAACTCAAACGAATGACATAATAAGCAACAGAACAGAAATGACCGTACGTTTATCATTACGTTTGTGTAACTGTATCATAAATGACAAAAAATTAGCTTCTAATGTAAAATATTGATATGATTATTAATAAATCGACTAACCTGACAGACAATACGCAGGCTAAACAAAACTTAATATATATATATATATATATGGTATTCAAAACCGTTTATGGTACTTAAAACCTGATATTTTTTTTTCTAAAATTTAAATAGATATTGATTTTTATTTTTAATTCACAAATTACAATATTAGACACTATCCCCGGGAACTGTTGACTCAGCTGTATCTGATAATTTGTTAAAATCAAATTGATTTTTCGTCGATTACAGACGACAAGTCGAGATTAAAATCACACGGTACAAAACATTTGCGTTTCAAGTGTCAGTCTGCAATGTTAAAGTCACACTTTCGACATACAACAGCAAAAAGTTTACCCAGTAATAAGTAGGTAATGGTTTCAATGTGAAATCGAATCAGAGACAAGCGGATTAAGATGAATGAGATTTCGGTAACTAATGGAAAATAATATCGCAATATCGATGGACAATGGTGTAGCTTGAAAAAAGAACTTTTAGAGATGTTAACGAGTGAACTGTACGTAGTTTACTATCACTAAATTAAACACAAGCCTTTAATCAGTCTTTACACATTTCTAGCGACTTCTATAGACAGTGTGTAATTCAATTACAAGTATTTCCAAGTTTTTGCAGAGTAAAGCTACTTTTTTTTCTCAAATCACGTGACGGTAGTTGACGGCGGCCATTAACATCAAACCGTTATTGACCATTTGCGGTTTAACCGGTGCACGTTTTATCACTCGATGCGAATTAATAAATTATTGGAAAACGTTTTATCGAGGAACCACATGACCACGAAGGTACAGAAAAAAATCAAGTAGGTGTTCAAATATTTAGGTATAGTTGAATTTCATCAGTAATAGGATTTTTAAAATCACGTAATATACTGTCAAGAGTAAATACTAAATATAAATCATAGAATTCGATTTTGTAATTATTCAAAGACCATTCATTAAGTGAAGTATTTAAAAAATAATGCTTAAAATAGTAGGCATATAAATAAATAGTATACCTATCACTATTGTTTAACAAAAAAAAAGAAACAATTTTTTTAGTGGAATTGTGAAAAAACAATCTACACAGTTAGTTCAAAAATAAAATCCAAGGTATGGAAACACAAGAGAAATAAAGATCAAAAATGAACGGGTTTATTCTACAGTTTCAAAAATGTACTTTATGTCAGAACAATCCTCATAAATGTCTGGATTTCGCATAAAACTAAATGCAAAATACATTTCTTGGACGAATTGCTTATACCTTCAAAAGTATCCGACAACGAACATTAGCTAGTGCACCTATTATTAATATCGATAACCGTTCACAAACAAAACCTCCAGACAATGCGATGATATTAATAATATGTCGTGGTCCAATATATGTGACGACCTACAAACGAAATTGACCTACCTAATTATTATTAGTCGTGATGTCCTGGTTGTAAACTAGTGACCAACCAATAAAATCGATCAACGAGACTTTGATACAAAAATACAATTTAATATTTGAAAAGAAGATGGTGCAAGTGATCGAAAAAAATAAACGAGTGATGCCTAGAAAAACTTTGTTGCCTACATTACAAACTGGACATATATTAATGGGCTATTAGTATGTATGACATGTTGTACATTTTATTACCAACGACATTTTGTCCACTCACAAACGCGCAAATATTATCCAAAATATAAAAATACAATTATTATATTAAAAAAATTATTCAAATTGTTAAAAAAAAGTGTAGAATCATCTATAATGCAGTACATTAAAAACTAAACAGCTAGAAGAAGAATGGTGGAGGTGTGCTTATCGCATCCAAACAAGGATGCCATCAGTTTTGAAGAGTATCTCCAAGACTAGAAAACAATATAAGTATAGCAATATGTACTGTTTCATATAGGTCACAGACACATGGAATTTCCACCAAAAAAACGTATAATTACAACTGCCGGCTTACCTTCAACGGCTTACAACAGCAGCAATAGAGTTAAAAAAATTTTTTAAAGCACTGCAATGACATTAATAATTATTAATAATAACCCCGGTTTGTCGGGAAAAAAACACACGCTAATATTCGAGTCTTACAAATGAAATACTAAAAGAATAAGACGGTTCGGCGGATGATAATATTATAATAATTTGGTAATTGGATTTGGAATGTGAACTTATACAACACGGCGACTTACGCGGGCATTAAATAATATTATAATGATCGACTCGAAACGGTCCCTAGTTTTCTCCCCACTTTGGAATTTACTTTTGTCGTGCTTACAGGGAAACGTTTATAACGTCGCCGTCGTCTTGTGAAATCGTTCGCGTGCTGCCCCCGACGAGGGGTGCGCGCTAAAAACGTATATATACCGACGCGTGTACACGGTCCGTTTAACCCTGCGACTATTACCATTATACTAAATATTATACGATTATTACTGCCATAGGTACATAGCTATTATAATAACGCCGTTGTCGTGTACCGCGTTTAATGATAAACCCTTTCGCAAAAATGATTGTCATTTTAGAACGCAACTCGAATTTTCCGAGCGTCACGCGTGGCTGCGGGGCGCCGGAGAAGCGTGCGAGCGACACGACTCGACGGAAAAACGGAAAAAGAAAAGAGAGAAAATAACTGATAGGACAACAAGACGGAAAAGAGTGAAAACTTGCGCATTATTATTTTAATGACGGGCGGCGGGCGGGCGGGGCAGGTCACAGTCCTCCCCGAGTCAACGTGCATGGCGTAAATGCTATTATAAATTTTTGCTTTTCACTTTTCAGTGTATATTATAATATTATACTCTACACGAATGATACCTAGTTTGCGTCGGCGTACAACACTCGGGACATTAAGGGCGCTACCTATATAATATAAATTATAAATATTATGCTTGCGCAGGTACCGTAAAAGGCGGTAGACGGTCGGTCGGTGTTCAAATACATAATATTATTAAATTCGGGTATTACGGCGTATAACGAGCAAAAGTGTTTGTCAAAAATATAGGCTCGTCACTCGAGAAAGTCATCTATAGGCCACTTGTCTGCTAGAGCGATATAACAACAATATTGATGCGATGGGAAAAGGCTCATCTTCGAGGACCAGTTGTTGAGCGTGCAGTATAGGGACAGCATACTATGTCATAATATAAAATAATATCATACGTACATGTCTGCACCACACTGCACTACTGTATGATACCCATACTACGTATGCATTGTATAATAGTATAATAATATAATGAACTGTGCGTACTGCACAATGCACATGCACTACCGATACAACACTGCAGTCCAAGGACCATTACATTGTTATTATTTTGTTTTTTATACATAGATCAAGGTTATATTTCATATTATTGTTGCATTATTTTCATATTAATTAACTTGCAATTTCTCGAGCAGTACGACAAATCAACTTACGGCAGTCGAGTTAAGAGTAAAGAGTACATAGCTGGGTAGTGGTAGAATTCCATCATCAACTAAGAATATAAAATAGATGTTATAATATATATACGAAAAAAAAAATTAATTTAAATATACTTGACTATAAACGATTGATATGCGTTTACTGTCACAAAATGCAAATTATTATCATCATCATATTATATTGTGCGTTAAGGTTTGTATATATTAATAAGTTCATATGTTTTCAGCCCCCTCTTGAACTTCCAAGGCTCAGGGCAGTGCCATCGGACTGTCGGAGTGTACAGATCTGCACAATATTTGATTGAACACTTTTGAGCACAAATCATGGTAAACTACACAGCACACACACACACACACCATCGCTGTGGTATATGTATATGTATTATAATATGCTGCGATGTATTTATTGATTATATTATACTGTAGGCGTATATAATGAATAATATGACGAATATATGTACAAAGATATTACCAATGGAATGTAGTTAGTTTGCCGAGTCCGTTGCCGGTGGTAACGGACATAGATCTGTCTATGCACCACAGCCTATGGACGAGGTCAGAGCTCGGACGACGGTCGAAACGAACTTGACAGATTTTAAAATGAAAATTAATAAACGGCAGACTGCAGTGTGTGTGACTTCGTGCCGTTCGTGTGCAAAAAACAGTTGAACCAAAAAATCTTTATTAAATAAAAAAAAAAAAATCATCACCGAGATGACTTGCAAAAACTTACGCGTGAGGTAGTGCCACTATACAAGAATTCTGGAATATGTGGATACTTCAGGCCTGCGTATTGCCCATATATTATGAATTATGATAATCAATAACATATATGTATACATAATTAGGGTGTTGGATAAGTTACTTCTAAAAAACAACGACATTAATAGTTATATTTCAATACACTCGTATGTGGCAAAAAAAGTAGTTCCTACTTAAAATAGAAATATTAAAAATTATAGATAATGTAGGTAGATATTATTATAATTATTCAACAATGTTTATTTTTAAAATAAAATTAATTTTCTTATGAAAATATAACTTGGCAGTATTTCGGCTCGATAAAAACAGATCCATTGTTATAAATTATTACCTACTTCTTTTTGCGCGCATTCTGATCCAAATATAAGAGATTACAATTTTCATTTTACTTAGAGTATTTTTTCCTATCAAGATATTCGAATATTTTGAACAAAAAATCGCTTTTGTTATAGCCGTACAACGTACCTTCTTATCGTAACACGATTTTTGTTTGTGCACCAAATAAATACCTAAAAAGTAACAACCAACAACAACGCCAGGTTTTGTTTTATTTTGATTGTAACGAATCCATCAAATGTTTTATTTTAATCAGTGGTATAGGATTAGCTATTTTGTATATTAAACATATTTGTTCTAACTTTTTCGTGTGATATTCACATTATGAATTTAATTTAACTGTTATCGCACATTCCAAATACAAATATTGATTGTTACAGCAAATTATTATGCACGCACTTAGATTTCTATGAACTATATACATATTTACTTTTATGTTTAGATGTTTGATAAATTATTATAATAAAACATTATTCTGCATAATGTGTAACTATATTAAGGTTTGAAAAAATTTAAAAATTTAATATATTTTGATCTATTGTAGCTTCTCTTGATTTCATATTGAAATATTAAAAAAAAACCTGAGAATTCTACCTGACGTATAGTTACTATATCATTCTATAGAAGGTTTTGATTTTAACTTGTTCGTTGAATACCTAAGTCACTGTAATGTATGTGTCAAATTTGAATTCAATAATAAATCAAGAAAAAAAAAACGATTTAGAGCAATTCATATAGGGTCCATCTTCATACATTTCTAAATAAAGCTTAATAATATGTTACCTAGGCAAATTGCATTTGTAAGATTATTACTATTTTCTTAATGCAGTAGGTTGAACAATATTTGGCAGCCCATCGTAAATACGTATAACTCTTTAACATTCAATATCAACTTACTGTAAGGTCGGGTTAATGGGTTCTTAATAAACATTTTGAAAACTTCATTATTTAGAAAACTTTAATGTACGAAATGGCCAAACGTTTTATGTGGGCTATTCCTATCTACAACACAACAAAAATAGAATCGATTTTGTCGATAACAAGCGTTGCGTAAACATTCGCGTTTTCTCGTTGTTTTTCCCAAGTATTAGGAGAAAACTGATAAGTACTGAGAATACTTAAAGAAAGTACAAACTAAATAAAATTTTTACCAGAAACCTAGATTGATGTTGAAAGTTTAAGAATTTTTTCTGTTCAAAAAGTAGATATCGTCAGACAAATAAAAACAGTGGGTATTTTTTGAGCTTATATTAAATACTTCAACTTTATGAACTTTTCATAAGTAAATTATACCATTATTCTCCTACATGTATATGAGGCAATCAATTTTAAATTAATTCTATTTATTCTATTGTATTTTATATTTTTATATATTTAAATATTTATAATGTCAACATCAAAAGTATAATAAATAACTAAAGCATACAAAATATTGACCTACACGCCTATTATAAAACTTTAGAAGTTTTTAAGCCTTGAAAGGTAATTTATTATCTTGTCACCACAAACCTTACTTGAATATTTCTACGGTATTGTGGTTTCTATGTCATTAAGGTAAGATGAATGAGTTGGAAAGCTCACAAAGATCTTTTCCGTAAATTCATTTATTTCAAATTAGTTGTGAATAGTTTAACTAGAATATAGAGGAATACATATTATAAAAATGCTTTGTCTAAAGTTTTTAAAGGATATAGGAATACTAAATAATATAATAAACTTATACCTATTTTAAAATAAGAGAAAAAGTTATATTATGTAGTATATTTTTATATTAAGTCTTACAAATAACTGCACTATAGCCACTAAGGTTGATTAAATCTCATAATTTTGTTAAAATATTTACCCACCCAAAGATTGGAAGTATCGGGAAACTTAGAATTATCATATGGCTAAGTCATTGAATTCTACATAAAAAAAACTACTAAGGTGTAAAGGTAAACATTATAATATTATATCTAAAAAAATGAGGTTTTATTAAAATACAAATACTTAGTTGGGTATCGTATGACAATCCATAACACATTGACCTTTAAACAGTAAATGCATATTTGGCCAAATTTAAGACCATGTTCAGTGTAATACACAACTGAGAGCTGACTAAACTATAATCGTGTGTTCATTTTTCTTTTGTACACATATATTGTCACTTAACATGAATCGCTCGTGAATAGTACCTAATTTTTTTATTTTTATTTATTTAAATAATATCTACCTATTATTATTTTGGGTTGACATATTTCAACTCAGTTTTAATGAATTATTTGTAACCCTAGTATTTTCTGTTGCAACATATATCTATGGGATTCATGTAAAGAAGCAACCTCGGCGTCGACCAGTTTTTGTTGGGCGGTGGTCAGGACATACCCGTTTGTCGACCCCCCCTGAGTTAACCATTTGTATAGTTAAGCCACGCCACTGCACACAAATCGGCCCCCGAGGTTCCTTCTTAACGTAAACGGAGTATAATAGGTAATTAAAATTTAAATTCTAAGAGTAAAAAGATAGGCTAAGTGAGTAAATTGGATTTCCGGACCACTTAATTCTTTATACGGGCACCCGCATTGCAGAACCCACTCGCCAACCAATTCGATACACATGAGCAACAGACTTCACAGATATATAACTTGATTAAATTTAAAAAATTTTTCTCGTTCAATTTTGATTTTGATTTTATCACTCGAGTTGGACCATTTTAAGATAGTTATAAATACATTTACAATTGCAACGCACGATATACTATCTCACATCATATACTAGTAAATCTAAAACATTTAAATCATTTGATATTAATTATAATTTTAGAATCTGAGCCGAACGATGAATGTCTTAGTCTTACAAGGTCGTGTGTTTTTTTATTGTTTAATAAATTATTTTGTCATCATCAGCCAAATAAAACAGTATACTTAAAAATATTTCTATCCCCAATTTTGAGGGTGGTTTCTTGTAGAAAATTGGATCTAGTTGGTATGGTTGTAGAAAGAATACCCAAGACGTTTCAAAGTAATAAATAATAGATGATCCACATTTTAAAAAAGTCATCTAATTAAAGATTTACCTACTGAAAAATGGTGATCTTATTTGAAAAT
>PVMI01037740.1:0-24818 GCA_008528875.1 Aulacorthum solani | reverse complement strand
GATCCCGTCAATTACGGCTACTCCGAACCTCGAAACACATCAATCTAAACAACAAAATTCTTCTTTATAAACTCTTGCTAAAACCAATATGGTCTTATGGCTTACATCTCCGAGGAGCAGCAAAACCATCAATCAGATAGAAAATCCAAACATTCCAAAATAAATGCCTCCGAAAAATAACAAGAGCTCCTTCCAACAGTACAACACGTAGCCAAAACTCTCTACAAAAGCTTTCACTCAAATCTCTTTAAACACTGTAACCCTTTAACCTCCGATATTTTACTCGAAACATCACAGGTGACCACAGAAGGCGATAAAAACGAAATTGGTGTCTAGAACTCTTAAATAATTAGCGAGCACACTCTCCATGACGGGAGTTCCATCGATGGGTGCATTCTTCCCGCTAGACCACAAGTATACATAAGTCATTACATCACTTATACTTATTGTAAATAAAATGAAATTACACATTGTATAATAAACAATTGAAATACAAAAAAATAACGCAATACACAACCTACAAAAATTGAAGAATTCTGTTATACGTGTAACGTACAAAACCTCCGAAATATTTTAACTGGGTTATTTAAACGAAGTGGTATTGTTGAACTCCACTACTGATCATCGTTCAACGATAGAGCAACTATATAGATAACACTTAATAATAGTTATGTATTATAGTTTATGCAGTATGGTTTATCATCAGCCTAGTAGATAATTTGTTTTTAAAGATATTATTATTTACATGCCTACCCATTAATAATATTTTTAAAAAACAAAAAAAAATAAGCAATGTCATAGTTTAAAATTTAAATACCTATCCAATTCCCATTAAAATTGAACTTAAAATATCCATATGATAAAACTGTGCTTATATATTTTTTTTTAGATTTTTCAGTTACAGTATCAACTGCTCTTAATTTTGTTTTAAATATTTGATGATTAGCTATAAAAATTTAAAATTTTTTTAATTTTCAACTAAAAAATAACTATCAAATTTTCGTGATCCTTACAAGTTTTATAAAAATTCGATTAAAATTTTTTTGAACAAAATATGCGTTGTGAGCTATTTAAGCGAGCTGCTTTGTGTTGTTAGGTGTTTAAAATAGTTTTTTCTATTTAAATAATTTATACAATACGAAAAAATTATTTTGGTTCCTACAAAATTTTCTATTTACTATCAATTTTCTGCATAAAAAATCCGATATAATGTGACTGAACGACTCATCTACTGAGTATTAAATTTGGACCGTTCAAACATATTATGTAACAGTCAATATAACATGATACTAGAATCATATCATATAACCACCATGACAGTATAGTTATTATATCCCATATTATATACTATTATCTAGTATTATATTATAATTATTTGAGCCTAAATTAATATTTTATATGAGTATTTCAAAATATTTAAGATTTATTTTAGGTTCTAATGGCTTATTTTAAAGCTTTTTTTTTTAAATCTTTATGGTCAAATCAACTATTTTGATTCACTAGTTAGTAGTTTATTAACCATAGTTATCTAAAGTTAAGTAAATAAATTAATACTTTAAATTTAAATAACTGGTATAAATTTAATGTACTAGAGCTAAATCATTTTTCTTTTAGCTATCTTTTTATACACTTAAAACGAAAATCTAATGACACCCTCAAAAAAAAAAAAAAATATTTTATATTTTGAGATAAACTACCACATAATTGTGTGTAATAATAGTAACAAATATAGTTCATTATTTTTATTTTAACATTAAGTAAAATCATCAAAATTAGTAATATTTTTGTAATTTATTATTATAATTGCAATTAATTAATTACTTTACATTTTTTTCATCATAGTGACTTTACTTGCAATATCATACATTTGGATTGTTTATTAGGTAGCTACTGTAATAATGGTATATGTTTGATCCTTGACTCAAAGTTGTAATGAACAAATACAATATTAATGAGATTCAACTAAATACTTATATGTATATATTACTATACAACACTATTATAGTTCTTAATATTATGCGTATGGCATACAACAAGTTCAGTTATACAAAACAATTAATAAGTACAAAGTATTGGAATACCGGTTTGGGTAGCTGTATTGGGGGACGACGTTTTGAGCTGATCTGCTTCTAAGTCGGCACAATCACGAACCGACAATTAATCAAATCGCAATAGTACGAGATGCACGACTCAGTATTATCATCAGCGTACAGCGACTAGCACACTTACACGAACGTGTGTATGCTTTTCTGGGGCGTGGTTTGGGGAGCTGCGATATAATTCAAACGATTGAATAATAATAATGATTGAGTGTTGAGCACTTTTACAGATGGTGGAGCAACGTTAGCGACACAATAAATGAAGTGTATGTATTATTGTGTGAATGTTGAATTTAAGCCACGGAGACACATATATGGACATAATAATATATGGTCTAATGGTTTTCCAAAAAGGAAGACATTTAAAAAAAATAATATTGGGAATCTGTAAGGTACCAACCGGAATACCAACCTATATAATATTAATACTGAATATGTACGTGAATACATGGTTTCCTTTAAAACATGATAACTTACTCTGGAAATTCAACGAATTTCAAAAATAATATTAAGTAAATCCTTGCCTCATCTTTCAAGTCATGGTAATTAGAGTCAGATCAATAACAACTGTATTGAGAGTTTACTTCTTTAGAATGTAAAAAATGACAATTAGTTACAAAACTGGTTTCACAGAATTCTGACCGTCTATTTTTATAAGTTTCCCCTAACTCTTGAACAATATATATTTTAAGTAATTTATACTTTTTGTTTCTTAATAGGTATACTCTAAACACTTTGTTACGTAATTTATAATTGTGCCTATGTCATATTTGAATTTTACGAGAACAAAAATTTCTATAAAATTGATTTTTCTCCACAGCATTTGGGTGCATAGTGTATACTGTATACATAGTATAGTTTCCCTGAAGTTCCAAGTTAGGTAAAATTGTTGCTTACATGACTTGAATCGGATGTGCTATCCTGAGTTGTGATATTATCGTTCTTAATGAAATAATTTTTCACCATATTTGACATATATCACATTTGGTCCGTACTTAATTACTCTTCGTATACGTATTGAAGCCAACAAAGATGTTATACCACTCTAGAGCCGACTTTCAACTTAGTTTTTATCCATGGCTAAAATCAGGCAATTAATTCAAACGTATTTCGTATACTCCTATTTTTCGAGAAATTCAACATAGTTAACATCAGTCAGTATCAAAAGTGAACATTATTACATAAAAATGACGGATATTTCTAGAGATATTATTTAATAATATTGTAATCATGATATGAATTTATTATTATGTAAGGACCGTGATAAATAAGCACAAGTCGCGTTATAATAATTTTTGACAGTAAAAACAGTAACCACGTAAAATATATTTTCGAAAAATCAAAATAAATCACACAAATCTGGTACTTAAGAAACATATACATTTCTATTCGTAATGCAAGGAAGGAGAGAAAAATATAGAAAAAACAGTAATAATAACAATAATAAAGGTAGTTTTCGATTGTAATTGGACCACAGTAAGACGACGTATTGTTGATGGTGAGGGTAGGATCGTATATTGATTAACGTGTCTCTCTCGGCCAGGTAAACTATGACGGTGTGAGAGAGAGGGTAGCTCTACGACGGTACGTATTATATATATAAAAAGGAACGTGTGCGCGATAGGTGGGTGATGGCGAACCACAGTTAGTGGGGGGTGAGTTTGGAACAGACGGTGATGGTGTTGGTGGTGTTGGTAAGAGCTGGAGAGAGTGGAGCAGCAAAGGGATGAAATACAAAAATCCGTCGAAGGACTTTCGCCCGCTGCCGCGACCAGCGCCACAGGTCAACTTGTTGTTGGTACTCTGAAAATAGGCGCGCGCAACGGCCCGTCAGCCAGCCAGCCATCCGACAGTCCCGCCCGCCAGCCAACCAGCCAGCCCTTGAACCGTGGTTTTCACGTCGCATCGCAATCGCCAGTCAGTCACCGGTTGAACACCGGAACGTGAACACGCGCACCCCTTCGATCGAATCCTTTCGATCGGTCTCTGTATCGTTTGCTACCCCTCCATCCTGGTGCGCAGTGTCTGTTGATCTTAGGTTTGCTCGCCCTCCGTTAGTCGCTAGCTCGCTCGTGCTTTCGCCGGTCTTGCAGTATTCTCGTACTTTGCCGTCGCTTGCGAGCGTGCGTGATCTCGTTCGTGCCGATCGTCACGCTCTCCGCTTGGCCCGGCAACAGGTGAGTGGTCCAACAAGTATTATATAGGAGGTACCTAAGCGACATTAAAAGTATTAATATTATTATATTGTAATCCAATGTCGTAATCATTATCATCCAACTATTTCACACCGAGTGATCGTGTTACTATAAAAAATAATTCATAGGTAGTAATTTATAATTATATAATATAAACTTAACTTATGTAAATCGTGTATGGGTAAATGGTAAATCTCAATATTATAAAAAAACAATTCGAAAAATATAAACATATTATTATACGAGACGACTTTTTTGTAATCTCAATTCGACTGGGAGCAATGAAAAACTAGTAACGTACAGCGTACATGAAAACATTGTTGGAGCACATAAATATATGATATATCCATATACCCCATAAATAGTACTACCTATCTATATAAAATGTTAGGTACCAAATCGTTTTTTTTTTTTGGTGGGGGGGGTTGAAGGGGTTAAGACTAAGTATTTATTCAAGCACATCGAAGACCATGCCTGTGTTTTATAATTATCAGATGATATTGTATGTCTGCCCTCCTTCTTAACCATAGTAATCTACATGACCATCAAACCATGAAAGTTAACTTACAACATTTTATTATACTTATTGACGAAGCAAGGCTTAATTCGACCAACATGTGAGCTTTGTATCAAAAACTGTGCAAAGCGTTCATTATTAAATTACTGTCATTGTTATACAAATTGTATTCTATACTAATTTATGATGCATATTGAAATAACAAATTCAAATATATAAAATTGACACATATTTTACTTTTTGTGGTGCATCAACAGAAATGTTGATAACCTAACTTAACCTATATTTTTAAAAATCATGATAAACAGCCTTGGAGTCTGAGAGGATTTTGTGAACACACTTTTTAATTTATCCTATATTATTTATTGGAAATCATATTATTCTCATAGTATTTATTTGGAATATTTGGCAGTGTACCGACTTGTTGGCTACAGCACATTTTTTTGAGCTTTGATAAATGGAGTTGTGCAGTGTGATTTTGTTCTAACCAAGTATACTCAACTTTGTTTTTCCCTAATAATGAAATTATAAATATGCTTATTTTTGAAATTTTAAATATATACTAAGATCAATGTATTTTTGTTTTTGTTTTTTTTTTAATGTGATTTTTTATTTTTTATTTTTTATGTTTTAATTTAGCATCTTAATATTATATATAACCTCATTGTTTAAAATGTTTTCATTAATAACGAACTAAAATCGCAACAGTAAGGACATTGAACATTTGTATGGTTAGAAATATATAAAATGTACATATAGGTAATATAATATAATGATTATATTGATTATATTGTAGATTGGTACCTATATAATACTATTAAATTTCAAATACAATACGATTAGTCTATAATGACTTTATTTCAGTTCAACGTTCCTCGTTGGTTAAGCCACTGACAATACCACCGCGTATATCATATTTGTCAGTTTCAATAAATAAAATAAATGTCATCTCTATTATTTTAGTATGCAATTGTCAGGCTATTATAACATTTTTGTTTTTATTTTCATAGTGACCGCAAACCGTCAGTGTACATTATTGTGCAAACCATGTAAACCGACACACATTATAAACAGCTACCTATCCAGGTACCTATTGTAGCATAACCAAATACAGGAATTAGAAACCTGCGATGAACGAAATTAGGAGGTGTAATATGGTAGAGACTATAAAAGCAATCTTAGGAGTTGTGAGTGTGCTATAGAAATTATTCTATACATAATATTATTATGATGTTTGAATTTTAAACTGGTTCTGTGAACTGTCATAAATTGATGAAAGGACAATGGGCACATATGCAGTGGCTTATATTCTATAGATCCTTTTACAAGGAAAGTTCTCGTTTGATTAGTAAGCTAACTTATCATGATGCAAACTGTGGTTGAGGACGATGTATCTAGAGATTTCACTATGTGATAATGTAAAGCTTTTATTTCCGTTCAATAATTAAAATAATATGCGAATGTGGGTTATGTCATCACCTCTACTCATTTGTGCGTTTTGCTTGGGACGTTATCAAAGTACTCTACTTTTGTAAGTTTTTAAACATAATGTTGACATATTTTATAATTATATTGCACTAGGTCGCTGCGAATATCGGGCGTATTTTAGCATTATAAATTATCATAGTGTCTGACTGTGTGACTGGAGCATTTGATTTATGTATGTGTGTGGTGGGTTTGTGGTGTATGTGAGCCGTGTTTGTGCGTGAGAGCGGCTCTTTCTCCGACGAAAAGATAAATTATTATTTATACTTAAAAAAGTTTCAAGTCGGCCGGAGTAGTGTTAAGCAAACGTTCGGGTTGAGTAATCACTATGAAAGCAACCAAATAATTTAACCCAACTATATAAAGTGAAGTTTTTATTTTAAAAACTTCGGCAACCAACGGGCATAAACATTTTTATCCACTGTTTGCTCAACTTTGAGAGCACCCGAATATGTACCTGCATAATATAATAATATTATTATTTATTATACAAGTTTTATCGCCTTTACACTTGAACGAAATCAATTAATTTAATTGATAAAATAATTTTAACTAGTTTGAAATATAAGCTCAATTATAGGTGTTTATTTTTTCTGTGTAATCCAATTTTTTGCCATGTTTTAATATTTTTTAAATTCAGCCACCAGCCATAAAGGAACTCTAAGTTCGTGTATATTTAATAATATAGGTAAATATTAATAAATATGTATTTTTCAATAATAGAGATAGTGAAATGAGTTGATACATTTAGTTAAAAAATATATTATTTTATTCGTTTTACATTCAAAGGCACAAGAACATATACGAAGTACCGACAAATAATGGATGAACAATGAACATAGACTATAAGTACCCTAAAAAAACAAAATAAAATATAAGAAGATCAATATAATAATAAAACATAGTTAATAAATATAAACTTTGATAAATTTCCGACTTCGTTGTACACAACAACGCAGATAAGAAAACTACTTTTTACTTATAATAGACAACTTCACGATTTACAAGATTTAAATAATAATCAAAGAATAAATAAAATCATAATAGTATAATATTTAAGTCTTCGCAGCACTTCCCTTCTGGGGAAAATGTAACTTCAACCGAAATGGGAGTTTGACGGTTCTGCCAGAACCTGACCTAGGATGTGTTGATTAAGGCAGGGTTCGTTGCCTTGTCCTTTCCCTTCAATCTGGATGGTTTTTATTGATTTGGCTGTCATTTTAATTCTTCATTTTCAGCTATGGTAAGACAATGGCTTAATCTTTATAGTTTATATTGGTAAAATCACTTTTTTTAGGTAAGGTTAGGTTAGATTAGATTTTTTTTTTTTTTTGTTTAAACACTTGCTTGAATACTGGTCAAATGGTTGTCTTTGTCTTTTTAAATCAAGCCACAAACGAAGTAGAGAAAATGTTGAGAAAAATTTGTTAGAGAGCTGATGGTGGATCCGAAAAATACATTCTGTTGGTATTATATGTAAGCCTCCCTTCACCATTCACAAAATAAAAATAAAAACTGTACTTTTGTCCATTCCAACAGTAAGGAATTTTTTTTTCTAAATATTTTCAAAAACTATCAGGAGTCTTACATTTTGCATCATTGTTCATATATTTGTTACTATAAAAACAAATTTTATACCACAGCTAAGAACGATATCAGCTCGCAGTTAAAAGCCAATTTCAATATGATCCTTTCTAGCAATTACAATGCGATAACTATATGGTTCAGGTTTTCAATTAATTTTTAAGTGAAGTTATATGTAATTTTTTAACGTAATTAATGATGTGACTCTTAAAATTGCTCGATTATACTATTTTTTCACGCGTTGTACATGTTTTTATTCGATGGATTAGAAACATGTTTCAAACAACTAACATTCAATTGCCGAAAAAACATGATGGAATTTTTTTTGCATCTTCTGTCATCAGTGTAGTAATATACTTATATACCATTTAATTTGTTTAAATCACAACTCAGATTTTGTACACCAAAAAACTGGCACTTGAAGTACGTTCAATGCCTCGATACTTGCGTCCATGCTGTTGTTTTTGTTACAGATAATTTACTTATGGTTACATGCTCACCACATATAATGGTCTTTTTAGTTTTATTTGACATTTAACAATTCACACTCAATAAAAACTTTTACAGATCTTTTATACTAAATGGAATGCCTTGGTCATTGATTTATTGTAAGTTAATCTACGTTGTATTTAGTATATGGATGTATTTTATTAAACTTATATGTATAATGTAATACAACTTTCAATAAAAAAGTCAATTAATTTAGTAAAATCATTAAATATTGCATAGTAGAAAAAATATAAGAAAAAAGACAAATAATAAGTACAATGATGATAATAATATGTGAGAAATATAAGGGAGAAATAACTTTGGACACTGTGGGTGCTGTGAGGTCGATGATCCGCCTGAAAGTGTTATGGAGAACATGGAATTTCTAAAAGGCAGATACCACAAGCTAACACCTGGTACTATGCTCCACTATTCAATGGTGTAATAAATTTGTGTGTGTAATATGAAATGATAGACTATCACGGGTGTGAACAAGTGTTTACGCATCTGGGTGTCACTTAAGGAATCATTTAGTGGTTTTATTGTATTATTCTATAAAGTTTATGTGTACGATTATTCTACTATGTGTACTATATCAAATGTATCTTATTTCATTACACGCGGGTTTTTTTTAACGACTACGGATCGATGAAATGGAATTTCGAAAAAAACAAAAAAAGACTTGTTTCTTTATTTTTAACAGGACATTTTTCAATAACAATTTCTACATTTTTGAACACGGAATACCAATAGCAAAATTAACTTTATTTTTTTAAATAGTAACAACTATATTTTGAATGTATTCTAGTAAAACATTTTTTTCTGAAAATTTTGATAGTCAAATCATCGATTTTGGTTTACTAGTTTATTGACTATGGTCCTCTAAAGTCTCCTGTTGTAAAAAAGTAACACGTTCCCGTTCCTGTTCCGGTTCTCCTTAAATTTATTTTTATGATTTGAGCGGTTTTTAATGATGTGTTTCTTGTGGATAACATTTAAACAAGAAATAATCGACTAGTTTTAAATTTAATACCATAGTTAAATCGATCCAGACCGAACTTTGAAAGTGTCAGATTTCGATTTTTTACTTATTTACTATAGGCAATAAATACGAAAGGAAAAACTAACAAAAAGTGGTAAAAAAACAGGTATTTTTGAAGAGTTAAAATTTTTAACAAAACTGATTTGGTTTATTTGCTATAATTCAAAAAATGATAGAATAATGTTTGTTATCATTTTGCATCATTATCACAGTAACATCACTTGTATCATAGTTATACAACCGTGGTTTATATTATCATATTAAGTAGGTACTTTGTATGCTAATAAAGATCTCGAACTTAGATATAGGTTGTTCGTGATAAAAATCGAAAAGTTAGTGTAGCATTATTTATTGCAATATGTATTTTATTGCAATATACATTATATATATTCTTGAAAATATTGTTATTAAAAATAACATGCATTTGATTTTACTTATATAATAATAATAATAATAATAATAATAATAATAATAATAATAATATGAGGAACGAAAATATACAAGTCACTCTTAAATAGAAACTTATTCCCGTTCCTCGTTCATATGTCTGAAACGCGTTCCAAACTTCGTTCCTATAAAAATAATACGTTCTTTCCAAACACTGTATTATAGTAAAATGTTTCAAGTTTTCGTAGTTAATATTTTTTGAATTAAATCAAAATTTTAAAAATAGCAAGATATGTTACGTGTGAATATCCTATTTGGTCCACATCTTAACTGCAAAAGCGCATACAAAAAATTGTACAATAACGTTTAACTTTTATATAATTCAGGTACATAGAGATATATTACTTTATATCGATTTACTTAAAAAATCTTCGTTTTTACTTAATTTTTTGTTTTTTCCCTATTAAATTGAAATTTGAAATTTTGATCTCACAAAAGTACCTATGAATCAATTAATCTTCTATCATAAACCATTTTCAATTATGAAGATTAAAGTACGTTTCCTACAACACAACGTACACATACAAAAAAAAACAAACACAAATCATTGTGAAAACTGTAAATTCATCTCAGAGCTCGAAATCTAAAATATTATTTGTATAATATTTAAGTCCCTACAAAGGCAAATTAAAACGGACAGGAATGCATACGTATTTATGTGAGTATAAAAAACAATATTTTTCAATTTGCAACACAATATTACTTATATTGTACTTACAGTTGTCACAAAGTGTTTATTCCTACGGTGCCTAGAGAGCAAACATAAAAATGCATAGTGTAAATCATTTTAAGACCCAAACATGCGTTTCACTCCAAATTTCAGCGAATACGAATACTCGTATAGTGTTGTGATTAATCAGTGAGATTATGAACAGTTTTTATTTACCCAACGAGTGATGGGATCAACAGCTAGGACAAACTTTGCTTCCGGTTGTTTTCCATCACCTATACGGTCATGTATAATATATAGTGTCGTCTTGTCACACTTTTCCAACGAATGTGTGGACATTAATAAGGCTTATCTATCTATATATGTTTTTGTCGGGCATAATAATATGTCGTCCATTTCGAGCCACCACGACCGTGCCGACAAAACATAGAGTAGGTAGGGATGTGATTCGCAAATTTATCAAATTATCATTGGATTTTTCAGATGATATTGTCCAATCGTCAATAAATGTGATAAAAATGTAACATGGTCGGGGATGACCATGTAAATTGGTCCAAATAATTATTAATTATTACTTACAAATATAACTTTACCGAACTGTCTCTTAGTTCAAGTGCATGTGATGGTAATCGCGGAGAACTGTCGTTCCCTTACATATTAGTCTTTAGCTGTGGTCTTGCAATAATAAACTTGAGACATACTAAATAAACAGAAGGGGCTTAATGTCTATTCAGCATATTTTACATGTTAATAAAATATAAGTAACTATGTAACAATTGTTACAATAATTTATTATTTATTTATTTATTTATCTAAACTAATAACACCATTGGGGCAGTGGTTTATTTGCATTTAGAGATTAAAAAACCATATATTATTATATTGGGGAGAAATAAGGCTGTTTGTAATAATCGTTCATTGTAATCAATGCAATGCGATGTTCAAATCCAACTTTTTTAAACCATGTTATAGGTACAACATAATGTCATATTATATTATATTACGTACTTAAACTTTGAACCACTAAAAAAAAACCAACAAATTTAAACATATCAGTTTGGTATGTCTATATTATAATATATTATATAACCTTATAATTTATGGAAAATGTTCAAGAAAAAATAAAATACTTACTGTAGAACAGCCGTGTATATTTTTATAGAAAATTATTTATAATTATATCGGACAATTTTTTAAGCGGGTAGGGTATTGCAATCGCTTTAATTTTTGTCTATACTGGTTTATCTTTAGACATATTTTTTTTCAATTATTTACTTTGCTGAATATTGAAGAATTATTTAGAATTATTAATGTTTATAAATCGAAAAAAAAAACAATATTATTTATAGCGTGTATAAAATATTCATACACGATCTACGATAGGCATACATGCTAATACTTTGTCATAAAATGTACAGTGATTGTAGTATTCGTTGTTATACGAGTACGGCACGGCGGTTTAACTTTGATTATTATGTTAATTTATTATGGGTAAACAAACAATAAACCTCAAATGCTGATTCTTATTT
This sequence comes from Aulacorthum solani, assembly GCA_008528875.1. Lineage (NCBI taxonomy): Eukaryota > Metazoa > Arthropoda > Insecta > Hemiptera > Aphididae > Aulacorthum > Aulacorthum solani. Next base: position 12,761 of record PVMI01037740.1, on the reverse strand, counting down.
AATTTCATACTCAACTATCTTATAAAATATATGTATAAATATTTATTAAATACATTTAAAAAAAGCTGAAGTCATCGATTATACCTAGTTTTGGTTTGAGTGTACGAAATTAATTTTTTCGTTTACTTTAAACAATAATAATAATCTTATACTCACTTCTACTACTTAATTTTTCAGATTAGTTGAGGAATTAGTATCAGTGATATGATAATAAAAATGTTATTTACTGATAACTGGGATAAATGCATAATATACCAATACGTATTATCTTGACATTTTTTTTTTGTAATTGTACAGAGAAATTTAACGTGATTCAAATGTTCACTTGAAATATTGACTATTATGTATTGTATCCGAAGCATACTTAGTGTCTTTCAAAAAACTAACTTATAATCTATGGTAACATTTTTAAAGACACCTAAATACCACACATTTAAGATTATTTAAAATCGAAAAATCTCAACTAGTATACAATGGTTTATTTTTACAATGAAAAAACTACTTAATGTACTGCTTATTTCTAAGTTATTGTAGTGATTCAATTTAAAAATATATAAATATTTTTGATTTAATAAAAAAGTTTACTTTACATTGGTCGGATCATATTCAATATTTTTACAATAGTATTTAATATTAAAATTTAAAAATGAATAACATTTATTAAAACGTTTATTCCGGTCAAGAATTTGTTGCAATTGAAATAATGCTTCGACCAAAACAAAGTAATCTTATCTATGCATTCAAACATCTTAACATTTTTTAAATCGAAATTTTTGAAGCCATACTACATGAATCCACAATGACACATTGAATAATTTTCCAAGATAAGTTTTTTTAATGATCAATAATTATTATTTTTTTTGGATTGATTCGTATAACTATATTGAGTAGGCAAATATTGAAAAATTCAATAACTTTAAATGTACTGCAGTCTATAAATGCAATGTTATTGGTAATAAGTACGACCTATTTACAATATTTATACACTTTAATCATACATTTTTTCCATAACTCATTTATATAAATTCAGATATTTAAGTTTTCAAAGTGGATTACAATAGAAGTAAAACGTTCCGATATTTACTGAGTCTATCATATTATGTATTTTTTTGTATAGTTTTATTTTGTATTAGGCGTATGAAAATATTACACAATTAATGGTATGGGCAAATCGACAAGATGTGCATTTACAAATAGTTTAGAACCCCATTATTAATGTTATATTTCTATTTCACTTACTAAAATGTTTAAATGAAAAGGTGAACGTGTAGGTACACGTATGTTATACACACGAAAGTACTTGCAATCACACACTAAAAGGTCATATTATGCAGAGCGTTCATAAATTACGTGACGCACGTAGAGCAAAGGATAATATAGTATTAAATAAAACATGATGGAACAACGTGACGACAGTGAATAGTCATATTAAAGGATTGGTAGAAAAAATGAAACCAAGGGTCCAATAATTAATATTCGAAGTGTTCGAGGTAGGTAGGAAGGTATTATTATTATTATTAAACGTTTTAATTATTTTTTTTTATACACAGTATGTTTTGTCAATATTAAAAATTAATCGATACTACATATTTAATGTTGTCGCTTGATTATACTCTGAAATGAGAAAATTAATACACTAAGTTCTTCTGGATTAAATTATTCAATGTATTTGATGTTTTTTTTCTGTGACAGAAACGAAATTAAAATATAAATTGTTTCTTGTGTTTATTACTTTTTGATTTTGTTTTCTTCTTGTTTTTCACTTTGGGCTAACAAAAGTGTTATATGCCAATTTCGGTTTAGTAATATTTTCCCTCGAGGCGACGAAAACTTTAAGGACAGTCTAGTGGGCAATAGCCGTACTTACGTCATTTTTGAAGACTCCAAAGTCCTTAAAAGTATAAACAAGAACGTAATAGAACATTCAAGAATTTCCCCAAAGAGCACGACGTTTGCCTTTTGGTTGAATCAAACTTCCCTCAAAATAAATTCACATTCATAATAGATACTGGTATACATTACCAAGTGAGTCTGATTACAAACTTTGAACGATGGTTTACCACATGTGTACATAGTATACATTTATACTCTCATCACACAAATATCAAATTTTTTTAAAAATCTCATTTTAGACATTAATTTTAAGTAAAATGGTAAACAAATGGTTTCTATCTAGTTGTGAAATACTATTACTATTTGTGTACATGGTGTCGTGAATTTTCCAATTTTTATATTTTGATAAATTTTCAATGAATATATAAATCAAATACAAATATTCCAACACTATATTCGCAAAAGAAATATTTATGTAAAATATGTAGAATACGAGATTTTAATTTATATCAATAATATTTTGAATAACTGGGTAAGAGTAGTACTTAACTATCTTCATTAAAAAGTGTTTGACAGCATTAATTGTATTCATAAAAACTATAAGGTATAAAATAGAAATATGAAGTTTAAAAAAATCTCATTTTTAGAATATTTGATTTTTTATATATTAGTGTAATCAAAAATCAAAATGTTGTTTTAGTTGTGCTAATTATTTAAAGTGTAAGTTATTTTATGTTGATTATAAGCAGTGGTTCTTCTTTTTTTTATACATGATATTAGATATTTATTAATAAATAACTGCAAGTTGGCATTTTTATGTTATAATAATTTTATAACGGTTAATACAATATTTCCTATAGTAAATATTTGTGTTAAAATATTTATTAATTGAAAATCGAAAAATTCAATCTTATAATAAGTATAAATTTTAATAACAGTTAATTGAAATTATTTTATGTTCCATAGTTAAAAATATACTGGTAAGTGTACATTATAATAATTTATCACAGTATGAATAATTAGTGTTAATATCATGTTAATGATGATAACCGTAATAATTATCAGTGATAAAAAAAAAGTTTCGACTAAGGAAAATGCGATTGGTAAATAATAATTATTTTAAATCAATTCATGAATAATTAAATATACTTAATACAGGATTTTTAATTGTGTATCATTAAGATGATATAATATTATGATAACATCATTAGACATTTACAAAAAAATAAATATAGAATCCATTGCATTAGACAATTTCTCAATATTCAAACTGTTTTTATTTTTTATTTTAAATACCGTAAATTGTAATCAAAAGAAACCTATTAACAATATAATATACATTATTTTAGTAATTATTGTACATTTATGTAGTACACTAAAAGAGACAAATATTTCATTATTTGAATTTTTTAACATGAAGATATAACAAATAACGACCATTTCGACTTCGATTGAAATAAAATTTGAAATTATATGATCTGAATACTTATTATTTTTTATGTAATTATGTAATTATGTAAATTATGATATAATATGTTATTGCAAACAAAACCCACTACATTATTTAAACATACTTGAAATTACAAGTTAAATTCATTTTTTAGTAATATTGTAGATCGTGTTAAGCATGTTACATACAATTAAACTTGAGAGTTTCTCTAATTTTACATATAGTTTCAAAATACTTTAAATATACATAATAAGTACTTAAAAGTTGAAACCACTTTAACCTTATTCTAAATGTCAATAATTGAGTTTTAATGAAATTTTCTAAAATTTTCTAGTTTTAATGACACTATTACTTTAGTGATATACAACGTAACTTAAAGAGCATAACTAATATAAATGTGTAAAGTTTTTTCTTCAAAACATATAAGACCATCGAAACTTTGAACATTTGTAATACATAAATTTGATATAACTATAAAAAATTTAAAATGCCATGTTTAATTTGATTAGAACTCTTTTGCTTTTATTTTGGTTGTAAATATCTACTATTTTTTAAATTGATCTGATCATTAATTGAGCAATGACTATCATAATTTCTGAAAAAAAGAATTTATTAATAAATATAATTTTGTGAATATTTAACTGATGCGTGCTGAATATTAATTTAAAAAGATTTATTTAGGTTTGGTTTTAGTCTGAATTTTTCATATGCAATATTTTTTATATTAAATGTTCTATTTAATAATTGAATTGCTTAATTTATAATTTATGCGATTGAGAAATCCCAGGATATAAATTTGATACTTGATATTCTTTTTAAATTAGCCTTACTATATTTATAACAGCTATACTCAATATGCTTAAAAAATTAGTTATTAAGTCGAAAATATGTTCTAAATCCAATCAAAATAAAAAAATTCTAACTATTTTTCAAAATAATCTAGGGGAAAATAAGGTGCAGTTTTCTAAATATAAACTTTTTTTAAGCTGCCACTCGTAGGTAAGTAGTTTTCATAGCTATTTAAAGATATTAAAGATACCAACATAGGCACTAGTTTTTTGTTTTATATGCATTTAAAGTTCAAATTTTCACAAAAATATGAAAATTAGCAAATTATTTAATACTTAAAAAATGTATAAAATATACAATATTTATACTTCAGGATATTAATACAAAGTTTCTCATAAATAATTCGACACAATTTTTTTACATATGTTGCAGTTAAATTTGGATGAAATTAGATATTTAAACTATAAATAACGATAAGTTGATGAATAACGATTAATAATATATATATATATTATCCGTGGGTACTTGAAACTTCTAACGTTCATTTTATTATACTTTAATACACAGGTAAACACAACATTTTCAAATTCAATGTATTAAAAAAAAATCAATTCAACCTACAAAATTACTAAGATAGCAATATAAGTATATCAACAAAAATACGTCTTTAAGTAATATTAAAGACTGTCAAACAGTCTTCGTTTATCGTTTTTCGTACACAATGATTTATTATTGAATTCAAATTTAAACTTAATACAGGCACATTATAGGGACTTATTCAATGGTGAGGTACACTCAACACCTACTTAACTGCAGAGCTGTTACCTACTTCACAGTGATTTTTCTTGAATTATTTTTTTAAGCTTTTTGTCCGGTCTGAATGTAAAATAATTGTTACATTAGGTACTTACGTCATAAAATTATTTTAAATGATGTTGTTGGATTTTTCAAAATATTGTAGTTACATTTTATGAACTGATGTTGACCTACGTCTGTAATAATCGAATAATATGAAGGAGAATCAACTGTCAAAATAACTAAAAAAAAAAACATGAACGGATTATTGTGGCCTTTTCGAATATGGATTTGAAATGAAAAAAAAAAACAAAAATCATAAAATGCTGAATAAATAAATAATCCGAACAAAACAAATTAAAAGTACAATAATTAAAATTGCATAAGTTTTGGAAATAAAGTTAACAAAAATAATTTCTAACTTTCAACTTGATTAAATTAATTATATATAAATTAAAAGTTATTTTAATGTGTTGACTCAAGGTTATTAGCGCTGATATCACAGATGACAGTTGATCAAACTGATTATATAATTGCTTTTTACTCAAAATATCTCTAATCATTAATAAAATATGATAATTAAATGATTAAAGTAGTTAGAGGGGAGGGGTATGAACAAAGAACAACATGATAATGCATATATTATGTTCCTCATAGTATTTAATTTTTGACGGATTTGATCGGCCCACATTTTTTTGTTCTGTTATTTGTGAACACAATTTTTTGAAACATTTGACCCAAAATTTATCCCCTAAAAGCTTTAAATCTCTCGACATTAATTGTGTGTTTAGTTTATTGCAGTATTACGTATAGGACCAGAAACAGCTTTAAAATTTAAAATACACCTAGAAAAATCACAAAATTGAGTGATTTGCCAAACTTTTGTTAAAATACGCTTAAGAACATATAATGGTGTTACAAGATAAGGCCATCTGATAATAATAGAGAGTGAAAGAGGGAAGGAGAGAGAGAAAGTAACGATTTAAAAAAAATATATTAGTTTGATATTTGAAATTATTAAAATTAAAGATGTTGATTGATCAAATTCAAATTATTTTTTTACACATAAACCAACAGTACGATCAATATATATATAAATATGGCTTACTGGGCATTTTTAAATAACACAATAAGCAAAGAATCACTTTTTCAAAACTTCTTTTGAAGTAAAATTAAATGCAAACACCACTAAGGACTGACGATTTAAGTAGACACGTCATCAGCTTCCTATAGATTTTTAATATGGTCCATGGTTGTAAATTCGAGATTTTATTAAACACACTGTAATTGCTGTTGTAATCGATTTTACAAAATGAATGAAAATAGATTCTCGCCTGTCAGGTTGACTGTTTGTTGACTGGTGTGTAGGACCTTTTGCTACAATATAGAACTGTACGCTAAGCACTTACTCAAGCTGCATACTCGAATCAAATACAAACGCTTTGATTATTGGTGACAAAAAGAAAGCCAGACATCGGTCCTAAAACTCGGCCAGGAGACTCATTATTGACAAGACGAATAGTGCGCGCCCACTCATTGGTGTACACGCAATGGGAAAAGGACGACATGGTTACACCGACCAGTGAGTGTCAGAAAGTTTCGTCAAAGGGTCTTATCCTTCCAGAGCTGATTTTGATCTAGGAGAGCTAATCGCTCTTGTCCGTCCCAGCCTTTTTGGCAGCACAGAAGAAAGCTCCACGTTTTACCATTAGGTCACACGATAATATTGACGTCATGAGTGTGACCACTTTACTGATACACAAATACAGAATACGGATCTCCAGTTCAGTTCGCTGTATACAGAGATGACAATCGAGTCTTTATTTATTGTACTTTGGTTAATGTCAACATATTGTTAAAACATAATATTATGCATTACAACAATAATAATATATGACTTATTGTATATTATTTTGGAAGAATCAACACTTGGTAATAACCGAAATGCAGTTCATACGATAATCATATTTCACAGAGGTAATGGAATTTTGTGTACAAAAGAGATTTAAAATTAGAATACCATCACTATTAAATCATATTATTATCATAATGTAGACTGTTAGTATATACTGTAGAATATTTTTCTATGAAACTTGTGTCAAGATCGTACAATTATTAAAATAGCATGGCATAGTAATATGTATTTATAACAGAAGGTTTAATATCCATTTTATAATAATTATAGTGCCGGTAAATACTTACAGCTTTAATATTAATGATTGTGATGACCATTATTATTAGCTATAGTGGCAATATACAGTTAATGAGATTTTACATTAATGTTAAAATATAAAAATGGAGCCTATTCAGCAATTAAATCTAAATTATTTTCCTTACATATATAAAATACGAGTGTTTGGTTAATATTTTTTTCACAGCTCTGAAATTTTTTTTTGTTAATTGATGTTATAAACTTATAGTTTTAAATAATGTCTTTGATTTTTGATGTATCTTGAATTCTAAACAAATTACGAGAATCGATTTTATAAATTGTTTGCTATCAGTTAAACATACCGCACATAACTTATAATAATATTAAAGCCAATATGACAGTTTACTTTAAAGTGCTTAAATGAGAAGGAGTGACAAAATTCAGCACCGTGTCGTACTATAATTACATTTAAAAAAGTTTGTGCGCTTTAAAGGTAAATTATTTATTTATCATTTACCATACAATTCTATTTATATGTTTTTTTATTTACCAGATACATCGAATATGTTTTTTTCTTTATTATTACACGCTGACTGCACTACGACATTTGTTTGTTATTTAGTATTTTTTTTCGGTGTAGTTTATTCAAATATGATTAAATCACCTCAACAGTTCATAATAATATGCTTCTGGACGTTTATGGCCTTTGACATATAGTGTCATAGACGTACCGTTACGTATGTATGTATGTAATACAACATTACAACTTATACAACTTAAAAGTAATAAATAAGCTCGAAATAGAAAAAAAATAGCTACATGCAAGGGTGTTGTTCATCTTTTGGGCTGTGAATAAATGCTCAAAACCGGATAAAAGCACGATACGCTGATAGTTTAATAACGTGTACGTATACGTATATTATGATGGCTGTGCGTGACAAACGCTAATATTATATAAAATACTGATAACAATTATTGATATAACTACAATAGTAGAGGTATGCATATAATATGTTACAAATTTTACAATACCAACATTTTTTATGAAAAAATATTGATTTGATTGAAAAAAAATTGTAGTCGGTATAAGCATAGTATAAGAAATAAAAAGTATGCTCAACACTGAAACGGTACACGCAGTAACAGCGTACCACCACCTGCTAAAAATATGATCTCGTTGGTTTTATCGAGTTGTTCTTTTATTTCTGCTCAATTTATTCTATGCGTCATATATGATTGGGGATGAAGTTATATTATTACATTATAAAGGGAACTTATAAACTAAATATCTATACCATAACGAGAGTAGGAATGGGTTATATGCATTGAAAATACTTTATTATATAGTATATATTACTTTGTTGAATATTCAGCATAAAATACTGAAATATGCATTGATTATGTCAAAGTATGCACTAAAAATTAGATTTAAAAACAATTTAATATGATGATAAAATTATTAATTATTACATTACATGTATGTATATTTATTTAGAACTATAGTTCTCATATCAACTTATTATTACTCGATGGTGCTCTAAGCGGTTAATAAAAAAATTATGACGCTTGTCATCCAAAATAAGTTTAAATGCAAAAAATGACGGTTCAACATCACATCACGTCTGAAAACAGTATTTAAATTTTAAACTCAGAAGCCATGGTACTCGTTATTGTATTGGGCAGTACAGTACTTGTGCCATTAATGTAAGCGTCGATCATACTTAGGGAATCATAGCCAAGAACAAAAGTTCAGTGATTGAGTTATCTTTGTTCTAATTTTTTCTGAAAATACGTCAAACAGTTCAGATGCTGCAGTCAATAATTCCTCCATAGATTTTGATGAATTTGTGTTTTGGTGGATAACGTGAATGAGACTGAAAAATGAACACAAAATAAAATATGAATTGATTTTGTTCGAGCATGGCAAGTGCAAACAATTAAATGATATCTTTTTGAAAACTCGATGAGATATATAAATAACGACGGCTGTAGAAACTCAGCCGATCGGTATGCCATGCTACACGTATGCATACTATGTGGTATGTGTAAACATACATTTAATCAGTGTGTTTCTTGTATAAAAATACGATTATATGTCATTTACATCATGAATCAATGAAAAATGATGTACATTTAAATCCATGAAATTTAGGATCTACAGGAAGCCGGTTTCGGTACAACAGGATTCGGTATAGGTTCGGCATGTACAACAAATAATATTCTAAAACTATAATGATATCAAATAACTAATACTTAATCGGTCATTAGGAAACATTTTGTATAAAATATCTATAAAATATATACGCTTAACTTCTTACAATTATACTATTATACATTACGTATTTTTGATGATTCAGATACATAAAACGTGTTTATATGAATAAAAAAACACGTTTGTTTGTTATTATTTTTTTGTAAAGTATTTTTTTTTTGGAGAGTTAAAAAAATACCACATCTGGTGAATTTAAATCTAGTTTGAAAAGCGTAATGTATTCTAAATACTTTGAAATAGCTCGACGATGACTTATCGCTGACGTTGATTTTGGTGACGTACATTAGAAATACACATAAATAATCCACTAAAACCTCAAATAATGACGAATTAAGTTAATCTAAACTCGAGAAATTACAGATCATAATATACAAAATTTGCAAAATATTATAGAGTCAATTACTTTAATAACAGTTATCGTAAAATAGAAAATTTTGTGTAACGTAATCACCTCGACAGCATTAAAAATGTGTCATCGTGACATCGTGTACGAATAAAATAATTATACACTCTGTTGCGGGTACTTGATAATAATAATGATGTTGAACAGTATTTTAAATTTGAATTTCATTACGGTCTTGTTGACACTTGAACTGTGCAACGTATAATATACTCGTTCGGTTTAGTAGGTACATTGCGTATGGTAAGCAGGTACGTGACGTATTCGCTTGGCCTGGCGTCATGTCAATTAAATGTTAAATATAAACGCCTTTCCGATTCTCCATATCATGTATGATCCATAAAAATCGCGATTAATTGTACTCCCACTAACTTTATACCGTAATAAATTGTATTAGTGTCATCGTCGCCGTTCCTGTGTCTGGTGTATCACAATCGTGGGCGGACACAATAATAGACGCAATCGTCCATCGTCTCACCCCGCCGATAGACGTATAGTAACACTGCTGTTATTGCTACCTATCTATTACATTACGTCTTACCTTCTTGATGCTGTATAGTCATCCTGCACACATCGTCAAATTCACTCATGCCCACCCTCAAACCCACACACAAACGCCTCCATAGCGGGTTTGTTTTAGATTAGCCTCCACGTGATACCATCATTTACCACTGAGTTACCTCCACCTACCCCACTGGGCTTGATGCCATCATTCACAGTCGTTAAAACTGTTCCAAAATTATGCTGAAGACTGTAATGGTTTTAATGAAGTTGACCAATTTACGGCTAGTCACGTAAACAAACAAACATTACCCTCGAAGAAGCATTCCGAATAGATATTATAATGGATGGCCATCAAAACAATAATATTATCTTGTAAACGTGGTCTCCAAACTGTTTAAATCGATCGTGCCCGGAGTCTGTTTCGGTTATCAGGACGTTTAAATCGGATGTCGAAAATCCAAAGCCCAAATTTTAAAGGAGTCGAGTGGCGTTTCGAAGAGCACTCGAGAATTGTTCAGAACAATGGATCAAAACATAAGATGAAACAAGCATTGAAGAAAAAATTAATAAAACCCGTAACTCGAGTAACATTACTCTTCTGAAGGTAAAAAAAATAAAGATTCATAAAAAGTTCGTTTTTGTATAAATATGCACATTTCAAGAAATTCCTTATATGTAATAAAAACTTAAGCTAAAATTGTAGAAACTCGATAAAAATATATTTTTATTTATTATTACACTATTCATGTCCAGGAACTAGAATACTTTAAAATTAAGTTTAACCATACAGTTTCTGCACTGTCACGTTCATAACAATTTAACGTCTATATTTCTACACACATTATCATGCGCGTATCATGGTCTTTTATTCAATTTTAAAATCTAGATGTAGACCGTTTGTGTATCATACGTAGTTTAAGATTACATTTAGGCTCCATAACTTTTTGACATAATTTGAATGGGTTTTATTGTGATATTCCGAAGTGTTCATTGATGAACAAGTAACTAACTTGAGTAGTTAAACTACCAAATTAAAATATCTGCTAATTAACAATTCTTACCAAACTGTATTTTAAAAATATCGCAACAATTGTAAAATTTGTACAGAGATAACATTGTAATGACTTTTTTGGAATACATATTATCAAAAAAAAAAAAAAAATTAATAAGAATTAAACAATTAAATAATTATTACCTTAGAATTTAACTTATTTTGTAAAAATATCAACAGTTCTACACTGTGAATACATAGGGAATAAATAAAATTATGGCGTAACTTACTGTACAAGTTGTACAGAAAGCAGAAAAGCAAACCTTTTGGAGTGAATATAATAAAACATTAAAAGACGAATTGTTCGGAAGGTGTGAAAAGTTCTTAAAGTTTAGTCCTCGTTTTATACTTTTGAACCTCACCTCCTCTTCACTATGCTTGTGTTATAAACTTTTACTATTTTTCGGTTTGTTGGTACGAAAAAGGGAACAAAATAATTCGATAAGATATGCACAGTTTAAAAATTAAACGTTGTGTAAGTTTTCCATCTTCAAAAAGATAATACATTTCTCTTTTTTGCTATTAAAAATAATAATATTTTAAGACTTTGGTTTTTTTTATCATGATAAACTTAAATTAAAAACAAACAAGTTCTTATGTCATTAGTTAATATTGTTAAGATGGCATAATCTAATAACCATTGTTAATTAGTACTAGTTTTGTTTTGAAGATAATTTAGAACATAATTGCATTTTATCATTTTTGGACTTCAGAATAGAATAATATAATTTATTTATTTATTTATTTAAAGCCTCAACAACTTAGGTTATTGGCTAACATTATTAGAGATACATTGTCAACTATTTATAATTTAAAATATTGCAATATGGTAAGTTTGAAAGTATTATATTAGCAAGAGAAAGAGATAATTCAATTATGTAAGATTGTACACTGTACAGTTTAGTTCTTTGTAGAAATGTTATGACTTTCTGTGGTTTTCAAGACTGGGTCCAAGTGATAATATAAACTATTAATCTAATTCCAGACATATCTTCCGGTTACAGGCACATAGGAAGGATACGAATGAGAAATAGTAAGTTGCATTGATGTTGTTGAATGTCATAGAAAATTAAATGAAATTTCCACTAACTACTTTGTATAGAGAATGTAATTATTTAAATTATTAAATATGAAGGTCTACTTAAAAAAGAAATCGTATTACTCGTGTGACGTTCAAGTAAAAATGTTGAAGAGTTTCAAACAACAAGAAAAAAAAGTTCTATTATAAATTTATAAATTACAGAAATATTATAAGATTATACATTAAAGATAGACCTAGTATACTTAACAATGTACATTTTCATATAATATGATTCAATCTTTGAGAAATTTCTGCAGATATTCAATAATTTTAAAACTAAATATAAACATGTGAATGTTCGAAACAAAACTTATAAAAACACTTGTAGGTATGATGTGTTTTCCTGAGAATTTTCTAGCGGGACATCATTAGACGATTATGAATATTACTCGACACATAGATAAATTTATTCACACAGTAATTGATATTTTATG